>JAFVLL020034437.1:0-73295 GCA_021397915.2 Tor tambroides
TATCAGTCGTTGTCATCTGATTACACACCACACGCTCCCTCTCTGAGAGGAAATCCATGATGGAGGGGGAGGAGGTGCAAAGACACAGACAGAAATGGTGGGAAGGCAAGGAGCGCTGTATGCCCAATGGAGGGGGGCACAATTGTGTGAATTGTGTGAGGGGTGAGATATACAGGAAGAACAGGCAGATACTATTATCCAATATCCTTCCAAATCAATACAATAAATACTCTATCTTTCTTACACACACATATTCATTCTCACACACTCGTAGCTCCTGACGCTTACTCATCCAGTCTCTCTCTTCCTGTTGCTATAGAAACAGCCATGCTCAATAGGAGCCCGATGAATTTTCATCATGTCTTTTTTTTAAGTTGTCATGGAAACAATGAAAACAGTCTCTTTGAAAGAAGGGTTTGTGGTGCCGGGAAACCATTATGATATATGTCTGTGACTCATCTTTCTGATTCACCTGTCCGTATGCTTGGCATTGCAAACTCACAGGTTGCCTGTTCCATAATAATTCAGGTTCAGAGGTTATGCAAAGGCAGAATCCTGACATGTTGTTTTGTGTATAAACATGCTGAGGTTACATTGTTCACGTTTTTAATCGCCCTTGAACGAACGTTTTTTTCCCTATTTAAGGAGACATTTGGAACCTGTTGCTGTAACAACAGTTTGTTGGCATAATAACACAGATGCTGTCTATTTGTTGTTATTTTAAAGCAGTTGTGTCAGGTGTATTTCCACTGGAATTATAAACACTTATGCCCACTCCTTGAAGTAAATTTTAAGTGGTAGTCATTTCAAACCTGTATGACTTTCTTTTTTCTGCGGAACACAGAAGAAAATATTTTGAAGAGTTCTGGGGTTCCCAGTGACTTTAAGGGCCAGGTTGCGCCAGCACAAACCGTCTTTTGGCATTAAAATGGATTTACTAAAGACATGCAGTGAAGAATTAGCGCTGAAAAGGTGTGGACAGTTATTTTTTGCTCTTGATCTTATTGAATAGGCGTTTGTAGGACTCCCTTTCGGGTGCATAATTTATGGGAGGAGAGTATTAAAATGAATCACGCAACGTGATTTACTAACGTTAGCGCTCGTCAAATTACTGGCATTTGCTCCATTATTTTACGCCCCAAAAAACCATGCCTTAAAGCAGGCAGTAATTTGCGCTGCTCTTGGTAGATTGCGCTGGTCATTATGGAAATGATCTGGCTGTGTTCTTTAATGTGTGCATTGTCAGTAAATCACACGCAGAATTTTCCACTCCCATCGGCGCTTTTATGGAATTGCGCTCTAATGCTAATTTGCCGTTTAGTAAATCTGGCCCTAAGTATATACAAAAAAAAAATCTTTTTTTTTTTTTGGTAGTGTATGTGTGTGTTCCACAGAGAAAGCAAGAAGATTTTGATTGACAGGTGATCTGACCAATCATAACACCGAATCTGCTATTTTGTCCGACAAACAAGACAGGAGAAATTAACGTCGGTGGACTTGAACTTGAAAAATGGTGTGTATTGATGTGTTTCTTGTTTTGAAACAAGATACCTTCTGATGTTCATTCATGTTTATTTTGCTCTATAACCAGTAAAGAGGAAAAGATGATCTGTTCTGAGGCGCTACAGCCATCTGTCATGACACATTAAAAAGCCACAAACGGTATTTATTGTTTGAATTTGAATCCATTTATGTTGGGACTACATTAATATTTTATGTTGACAAAATCTTAAACTGGACAGGGTTCCAGGGATAATAAGGTGCTAACATACACTCTTAAAAATAAAGGTGATTCACGATGCCATAGAAGAACCTTTTTTTCTAAGTGGTTCCATAAAGAACCTTTAACATCTAAAGAAACCTTCTGTTTCACAAAAGGTTCTTTTTGACAAAAGAAGGTTCTTCAGATTATAAAAAGGTAAGAAAGAGATGGTTCTTTAAAGAACCTTTGACTGAATGGTTCTTTGTGGAACCAAAAATGGTTCTTCTATGGCATTGCTTGAAGAGCCTTTTGAAGCACCTTTATTTTTAAGAGTGTACACTGTTACTAGATGGCTGTTGCCAGACAAGATCCAACATCAGTTACTTTGACACCTCAAATTTTATTCAATTAGTTATAGTAAGTTACAGTAAGTAACTGGTGTTTTAATTTTAATCAAATGTCTAGAAACTCAATGCAAGTTAACCACAGGCATTGTGGGAACAGCAGACGTGTTGCCTGATTACAGCCTTGATAAACTTCCCCTGTTCTCCAAGAGTTATTCATTAACGCTTAGCAAATGCAAACTAGGCAGGCTGTTGCGGACACCATAACATTCAATCTGTAGTTATTAAACCACAGTCTATGAGCCTTGTGGTGGCTGATTCACTGAGATCAAATCATATTACAGAAGTCACATCCATTGTTCAATTAAACATTTCAGAATAGCTTTCAGCAATTGCCACTTTCATTTGGAAGTCCTTTTAGCTTGCTAATTGACTGTAAACAATCACAGTTTGTATGCTCACTGTACTGAATCAAGGTTTCGTGTTTGTTTGGAAATAAATACTGCAACTGGAAGAGCTTATAGCGCTCACCTGCTTGAGCCAGTGTACGGTGTTGATTAACTAACATGGGACGCCTCAGGGGGACTGTAGTACCCCGCTGTAGGGTGACCAGGCTGTCAGAAGCCACAGCTTATTCTCAATGGGACATAAGGAAGAGTGCCCATGAGACGGCCTCTGGGCAAAATGAGAAACCGGTGATTGGTGATTCACACTGACTCTACTGGAGAGAAAGAGAGACTTTATTCAGTTTATGAGTTAGACAGACTGTGGCCATCCATGGCTGGTGAGTAGAGGATTATTGGAAACTGTTGTACAAACTATACTTGAGACCTATTTTACACAGATATATTATTATGTGATAGCGGATCTTTAAGACAAACAGGCGACATTGTTTTTTTTACCAGGCTGCAAATATTTAATCACCTTATACAACTTAAAATAAGATGCTCCAGACACGTTCTTACGTACTATGTATGTTAGTTGCACTGAAGCTTTCTTTACCAGACATGCTGTCATAGCGACGTGTATTTCTGTGCATGCTAATGTGATATGCTATTAGACACTGCTGAGCAGATGGTTGACCCCTGTACACTAATAATCTTCATGTGCAATTGAACAATTATTGACCAGTGAGTCAAAGTGCCCTTAGAATGCGCAATTATGAGAGTATGCTGCCTAAATGCATATAGAAGTTCTCCCTTTTAGCTTACGGATACCAGTAGTTACCATCTGAAAAACAACTGTGCTTGTCAAAAGCTTTTTTAAAGGGACAGTTCACCCCAAAAAATACAATTCTGTCATTATTTGAGCACAAAAGTAGATATTTTAAAGAATGGAACTGTCAATGAAAGTCAATGGGGTCCAAAACAACATCAGACCCCACAAAAATAGACATCTTTCAAAATATCATCTTTTATGCTCCATAGAAGACAGGAAATCATACAGATTTGGAATGACATGAGCTTGAGTAAATGGTGACAGAATTTAAATTTTTGAGTGAACTATCTCATATTTAAACATGGATTTGTATGCTAATTAAATGTAAAAGTAAGCAAAAAAAGCTTAACATTATAGTATTATTTCGCATTATGCATATAAATATAATTTTAAATATACTATATATATATATATATATATAATAGCATATTTAAAAAAAATCAGAAAATAATACTATAATGCTTTATAAAATTATATTTTAGTATATTAAAAAAAATTTCATAAAATAATACTATGATGTTAAGCTTGTTTGCTTGCATTTAATTAGTGTACAAATCCTTGTTTATATGGCACCGTAAGTTTTAAAGAGATATTATTATATCATATTTATTATATTATCATATAATATATAATACTGAAGTGAGTAACTGAGTTTACTTTTAATTTCTTAACATAAGCTGTATTAAATGAACTACAATACCTGTTAGGAAGTTCTGGTTCAGCTGCACTGTATTCCTCCAGGTGGCTGCACTAAATCCCCCACAGTACAGGAGAAAACAGGTTGTTGCTTTAGAAATCCTGTGTTTCTTGTGCAGCAAAAACACAATGTGCTCCACCTCTTGCATGCAGGTTTCCACTAAAGTGTGTTGACACAAGACACTTGACACGTCTATTTAAAAGGCATGAGAGAAAGAGACTGTCCAATAGTGTCACACAGCAGGTTTAGTTAATGCAAAGCCATGTTCTCCGTTGTATGGAACACTGAGTGAGAGGGGAGGGTTACTGGCCGCTGAGTTTGTTTTGTGTCTGTGCCGTTAGATCCTTTGTAGCACTGGCTTGTGGACTGTCTGTAGCATTACTGTTCCTGTTGCTGTTTGGCCTATCAGTGTATCTACTGTGGAGGAAGAGACGAACTCAAACGCTCTACAGGGGACTGATACCTACCACCCCCACAATCCCACGATGCACCACTCCAGTGCTTCAGACATCACAGAGCAGCAGCTATGGGTAAATAACAGTTGTTGCTTGTCTAGAAATGGCAGTAATACAAGCTGTATACAGTATCACTGCAATGTAAGGTGAACTAAATTGAATAAATACATCCCATCCAAGCTCTTGGACTTTTTGGGCAGCAAAGGGAACCTGGGACTAGTTGTCACAAGGACTAATAACGTTTTGTGAGCACGAATACATTTTCTCTAGCAGTATACGTTTTTTTTTAGCCAGTCCTTCATAAGAGAGATTGGAGCTAGATGTCACACATTTTACTTTTATTAAAATGTGAATTTTTACATTTGTTTATTTATTTATTCGTACATTCATTCATTTAATAATTCATTGATTATATTCATTTGTTAATTATTTGTATTTCCTAATTAAATGTCTATTAATAATTATTACTATCAATTTGTTACTATCTTAAAAGCTATTATTCTAGCATTTATTTATTTGTTTATTTATACATTATATGCAGATATAAATGTGTAATTAAGAAAATAAACATAAAAGAACAAAAGAGACATAATAAGTAAATAATAAATTGAAAAATATAATATAAAATGTTATTTATTACGGACTTATTATTTACTTATTGTTTATTTTTATTTCTTAATAAATTATATAAATAGTTTTATATATTATATATAAAAATACACATTATACACAAACAGTTAATTGTAAAAATGTAAATAAAAGAAATAAATAGGTATAATAAATAGATATAAAAATTCACATTTTAATATCGTAAAATGTGTGACATCTGTAAATAAGCCAGAGTAAATAAATCATATAAAGAAATAAAATAAATACATATAAAAATTCACATTTTAGCAATGTAAAATGAGCGACATCTGTAAATAAGCATAATAAGTAAATAAATAATATAAAAATATAAAATAAATATAAATATAATAAATAGATATAAAAATTCATATTTTAATAAAGTAAAATGTGACATCTGGCACTGATCTCTCATAATATTTCCTATGAAATGTGGATTGAAATGCATCTACACATTCTTATCTTTGAACTTTCACAGCTCAGGTGATGTTCCTTTCTTTGTGCCCCCTCAATTCAAAAGATTCAAAACACCCCAACTGAACGAGGAGAAAGAAGAAAGAGAGTATGCTGAGGAATGGGAACTCCATCCAGATCTGCACACCCAGCGAGGCTCACTCACAGTACGGAGTATGTCAGGACTGGAATATAGGCATTAGGCATCAGAAAATGATATAAAAAAGAGATTTTTTTTGACTGAATGTTTCTCATTCTGCTCTGTGTGGTTCTTGAGGTTGGTTCCCCCTGGGCAGCATAAGACCAGACCTGTACCAGCTCCCAGAGCAGCCCAGTGAATGGGCCCTTCCCAATGGCTCAGCTATTCGTCTGTGGTTCGCTCTGCGGTACCAGTAGGAAAGAGAGCAGCTGGTGGTGTCTCTGCTCCGAGCTGCTAACCTGCCCATTCAGTGCCAGGGTAATGTCACCCTGGTAAAACTGCAGCTGTTGCCGTCTGATGACCGACGACACCGTCAAGCCAAAGCACGATGAAAAGGTTGTCATCTGCAGTTTTTCAGGTAGAGAGCTTCTCCTTACAAACATTGGTGGTCTAAGTCTCTTTGTATGTGGATACATCATCAATCTTTCTCATTATATGGAGATTCAGGTGCTTTGAACTAATGTTTCATGATTTGTTTGTGAATTCATTTTCAAAAATATTTTTGCTCTAAATAATGGAGAAACTTCTTGAAAACAGAGAAGACATTTCATAGTTGATGTCTCCATCTACTGGCCATTGCAAGAAGGTTACGTGAGTCATTCCTCTGAGCACTTACAGGAATATTCTGGGTTCAGTACAAGTTTGTGACAAGCTGTTGATCAAGCTGCTAATTTTTTTATGTTTTTGAAATGTTATGTAATGTCTTTTATTCTCAAGGGATAATTTTTCTGTCTAGATACAGTAAAACAGTAATACTGTGAAATATTATTACAATTTAAAATTAATGTTTTCTTTTTACATGTATTTTGTAAAATGTAATTTATTCCTGTGATTGCAAAGATTAATTTTCAGCAGCCATTATTACAGTCTTCAGTGTCACATGATCCTTCAGAAAAAATATGCTAATTTGGTGATCAACAAGGTTATTACAGTTAACTAGAACTAAAATGATAAAAAAAAAACAATTTTGTTATGTGAAATAAAATAAATGTTGACTGAAATAAAATAAAATATTAAAACATTTACTAATATGTTAATAATAATTTTTTTTTAAATCAACTAGTTCCCAAGGAAACATTTTGTTTTACTAAAGAAACATTGTGTTACTTTATTGTATTACAATAACTAAAACTTTTATTTTTTTACATAAAATAAAAACAAAATATAATAATATGTGACCCTGGACCACAAAACCAGTCTTAAGTGTAAATTTTTCAAAATTGAGATTTATACATCATCTGAAAGCTGAATAAATAAGCTTTCCATTGATGTATGGTTTGTTATGATAGGACAATATTTGGCCGAGATACAACTATTTGAAAATCTGGAATCTGAGGGTGCAAAAACATCTAAATATTGAGAAAATCTCCTTTAAAGTTGTCCAAATGAAGTTCATAGCAATGCATATTATTAATCAAAAATGAAGTTTTGATATATTTACTGTTGGAAATTTACAAAATATCTTCATGGAATATGATCTTTACTTAATATACTAATGATTTTTGGCATAAAAGAAAAATCAAAAATTTTGACCCACACAATGTATTTTTGGCTATTGCTACAAATATACCCCAGCGACTTAAGACTGATTTTGTGGTCCAGGGTCATATATAACAGTGGTGCTCAAGCCAAATAATTTATATCCAATTATTATCAATAATTAATCTTAATATTTTTGGTTAAATGGTGATTTTTTTCAGGATTATATAGAAAGTTCAAAAGAACAGCGTTTATTTGAAAAAAAAAAATTGTTTTGAAACATTATAAATGTTTTTACTGTCAGTTGATCACGTTAATGCACCCTTGCTTAGGGAAGTGGTGTGTGGCCAAGCATGGTGACCCATACTTGGAATTTGTGCTCTGCATTTAACCCATCCAAGTGCATGCACACAGTAGTGAACACACACCCGGAGCAGTGGGCAGCCAATGCTGCGGCGCCCGGGGAGCAGTTGGGGGTTCGGTGCCTTGCTCAAGGGTCTCACCTCAGTCGTGGTATTGAGGGTGGAGAGAGTGCTGGTTATTCACTCCCCCCACCTACAATCCCTGCCAGACCTGAGACTCGAACCCACGACCTTCAGGTTACAAGACCAACTCTCTATCCATTAGGCCACGACTGCCCTAATTAATATTAAAGCTCAATATTAATATTAAAATAGCTCACTCAGACATGAAAATTCTGTCATCATTTAATCACCAAACCTGAATGACTTACTTTCTTCTGTGGAACACAAAATAAGAATTTCCAGAGAAGAAAGAAAACCATTCTGGCTTGACATTGAAGGTGAAAAACAAAATTTTCATTTAGGGCGAACTATCCCTTTAATCAGATTTTTGTGGAACATTCTGCGGAAAAGAGTGCTGTATGTACACTTTTCATTGCTGTTATAGCCCCTTTCAAAAAATGGTGACATCCAGGTGTCTTTGAACTACAATCAGTCCCTGCACCGCCTCACTGTGGTTGTTCTACGAGCGCGAGGTTTGCAGTGTTGCAGTGATGCAGGTGAGAAACAGAGCAATAAAGAATACAATACAGTGACAAGAAGTCTTTGTGCACCTTTAATTTAATGTAAACTGGGAGGTACAGGTGTGTGCGCCCAGGTCTCTCTGAAGATACATACTCAGGTGGTGAGGAACAAGTGGACCACTGTAGCGAAAGGAAATAATCCATCCTTTAATGAGAGGCTTACCTTCAGACTCCTCCCCATGCAGCTGGACACAGCCTGTCTGACCCTACAGCTCCAGCACAGAGGACCCTGGTAACTGTCAATCAATCATTTCCAAGAAATAATATAAGAGAAAGTGTTATGTTAAATTAAAAATATTAGAGGGAACCAAAATGAAAATTTTTAAGTAACCTCCATTAAAAAAACAGGGTTATTATCATTGACTAAAACTATAAAAAGCACCATTGTTAACTAAAATAAAGTATAATTATTAGATGAAAATCTAATCTAAATGAAAATAAGAAATGTTGACTTGGTAACTGAGAGATAGTAGTATTTAAAAAAAAAACAGAAACTAATAAAAAATGATAAACTGAACTAAAATTAAACTGTAAACTAAAATCTAAAAATAAAACTTGTCGAAATATTAATAAAAACTGTAATAGTATATAAATAATACTAAACCCTACAATTTTGATTGATCAAATGTCCAACAAAACAAATGCTGATGTAAAATGAATAACACATATTAAAGATTCTGCACTACTTCTTGGTCACTAATTAAATTGATATGCTGATCATGGTAAATCTTCGATTAAACTCAATTTCACTCAAACTTTTATGTCGATAATATAATATGTCATTAGAAATTCTTACAAAAAATGATAATATATATACACTGGTTCATTTCCCATTCACTAGTGGTCTCAGATATTAGTTATTTTAAAGGCATCATTAAAAAATTCTGTCACTTGTGTATCTGTACCCAGTCACTATATTTTGTCTTTACTGGCATTGTGGTCATTGGGCCGTTCATGTATGCGAGGGGCAGAGAGCTGGAACACTGGAACGACATGGTCAGCAAACCACAGGAGCTGGTCAGGCAATGGCACCCGCTGGGATCCGCTGACACAGTACAGGGCCCTCAATGAACAACATGCAACAAACTCAGTGCCACCTCCCTTCTCTCTAAGAAAACAATGACAGCCTTTTTTCTTATCCTTAAGGTGGAAGTGTTTTTTTTTTTTTTCAGTACAAGACTAATGTCAGAAAATCAAATGGAATTAAAGTTAAAAGAAAAGGATAGCATGCATTGGTGAATGTGCTTTGTGTTTAATTACATCATTTTTAAATAACAGTTTGCTCCTCAAAGCCCATCAGAACAAATGTGTGACTTGATGCAGGAGGTAAAAATATAGTCCAGTGGTACCATAGTGTTCTCACTCTTTTAACCCATGAATTTCAATTTCCAATGGTTTTTGATTAATGGATAAGAATTTTGTTTCATTTGGATTCAGATTGATTTGCATCCATCCATCTATTTTTCAATCTTCTTTTCTCAATGTAGGGTCACAGTGATTGTTACTGAATCATTTAGACCAGTTTGTGAACTGGTTTGATTGATTCACTGAAAAGAAAGATTCACTCACAAATTGGACATATACTACCATTCAAAATTTTGGGATCAGTACATTTTAAATAAATTAAATAAGCATTAAATTGATCAAAAGTGACAGTAAAAATATTTATAATTGCTGTTCTTTTGAACATTCTATTTATCAAATAATCCTAAAAAATATATATCACATTTTCCACAACAATATTAAGCAGCAGAACTCTTTTCAACATTGATAATAATGAAGAATGTTTCTTGAGAATGATTTCTGAAGGATCATGTGACAATGAAGACTGGAGTAATGGCTGCTGAAAATTCAGCTTTGCCATAAAAAGAATAAATTTATTTTGAAAATATATTCAATTAGAAACAGTTATATTAAATTGTAATAATATTTCACAATATTACTGTTTTTACTGTATTAAATATATGCAGCCTTGGTGAGCATAAGAGAACATTCAAAAACAATTAAAAACTTAACAACCCCAAACTTTTGAACAGCAGTGTAGCATGTTTTACTTTACACAAAAGCAAAATCTAGTCACACATTATTGATATTCCATTAATATTTCCACTTTTTCCATGTCTGGGAACACTGCACACAGTGTGAAATCCCCCACCCCTGCTGGGCCTACATGCATGTAATATGGGTATAGGCCACTTTAGCAGGGGTTTTCTACATGATTATTGATGCAGTTTTCAATCCAGAATGAAATTTAAAGCCCAGTTATATGTAACACTGCTCATATTTGGTTCATTAGGTAAGTCTTCTTTCACCTGGACTGTGTTTAAACCCAAAAACTGTAAACATAAGTCACCATTCTCATCTGTTAATCTATTTCCCTTGGTGCATTTTGCAACACGGTTGCATATTGTGACCTGGGTGTGTGTAGCTGCTCTGACCCTGAACGCTGGGTCTGGATAATCCACTACTGTAAGGCCTCTTATGGACTAATCACAGAGTTCAGAAAGGCTAGCAGATTGCAGCTCGGCGTCCACCTGTTCTCATATTCTATGTACAGCCAGCGTAGATCTGTAGGACTTAAACTGCCTGGATACAAATGTCTTGTGACCTGGCTTGTGATTTTGGCTCTCGATTGGTATACCCTTGGGTTCAGACGTGACATCTGAGCAATAGGAAAATGAGAGCAATTATATTCTATGTTTGTGCTTTCAGATCCATTCTGTATTATGAATGGCTGAAATGAGCTCCTTAAATGTCGGGACATGGTTTACACCAGATCACCAGTTTAGGCCACCTCAGACTTTCATTAATATTGTGAGTCCAAAAGCACTACGATGAAGCCTCACAAAAGGGTATGAAGCACTGCTGACCTCAGATTCCTGTTTCTCGGTATGTTCTTCACTGAGCATTTGATAACTTTATACAATTTGGGGCAGCTGCCTAGGTGGGCAAAGTTCGGTAAGCGGTGTCCCGTCTGGTGGCCGTTTTTTGCGCCCCACAGCATTGTGGAGCACCTTTGAAGCACTTCTACTGCCACAGAGTACTGGCCGTTAGTCCACTGTTTCAGCCTGACCACTGTCACAGCTGAAGAGAAGCCAAAAGAGTACCGTGAGGTGCCACGGAAAACCCGCTCCCCCTCGCTGAAATACGCCCCTTCCTCCCAGGAGAGCATGGAGCCGTCTTCTTCGCCCATGTCGGCCAGGTTACAGAGGGCCAGAAGGCAAGAGCTCAGCAGTGCCTCGTTTTCACTGTACTGGAGAAGAACCGACACCAGTCGTGGGACAGCTCCAAGCCTCAGGAATCGCTCCTGCTGCAAGTCTGGCAAGAAAATAATCTCTTAAATCCCAAACTCAAGGGTCAGCATCAAGATACAGATTGCTAGACTCTACTTAGCTTCCAATTTTTCCAGAAAATAAAAATTCTCATCTCTCATATGGTTCCAAACCTGTATACATTTTGTTCTTCTCCGAAAACACAAAAAAAGATATTTTGAAGAACACTGGGAACCAAACAACTTTGACTTCAGCTGGATGGAGAAAAAAAAAACAACAACACTATTTTTTGGGTAAAGTATCCCTTTAAAAATCTATGATTATGTTATCTCTCTTGATGTTTGCTGAAAAGGATAAGGTAATTTCACTCAAAATCCTGCCATTAAATATTTTACAGTTAAATATTATCTGGCAATGTTCACACACAGCTTTTGCGCACTCCACTTCTCGTGCACCCTGCCTAAACCACATCCTCTCAGATTCAGATTCAAATTGCCTCTGAAGCAGATCAATTTAGATTAACTTTGTTATGGTAAATAGGGTGCTACAAATGTTATTAAAATCTGTCATGGTTCATGAATTCACTGCCTTCTTTGTGTCTCGTGTTATTGTTGTCTGTATCTGTGCTATGGGCGCGAGCGGGCGTGCCCGCGCTCCGTGATCAGCGCGCCAGCTGATCTCAATTCCCCGCACCAGCTGCTGCCTATCCACGTCACTATAAAGCCTCATTGCACTCTCCTCTCCTTGTCAGATCGTTGGATGTGTTTCCCTGTGTGTGTCCGCCGTTTGCAGTCGATCTCCCTTCCTGTGTCTGTTTCCCGTCAAGTGTCTTCGTGGTCTTCGTCTGCTTTGGATTACACCCGCACTGGATTCACCATCACCGATCACCACCAGCACGCTGTCCATCAGGTCCCTGCGCCACCAACCCATCCGAGAGACTGAGTCGTGTTTGTGTCTTCTGACTTTAATAAATTACGCTGTTCACTTGCATTTTTGCTTCCGCTTGTTATTCGTGACAGAACGATCTGACCATCATGGAAGCAGCAAGTGGATCCTCCCCCTCTTTGGAGGACTTCATAAGGTCCAGCGTCTCTCGGATGGATGCCCAGGAGAAAAACATGGCGGAGTCCGGGCAGGCCATTCGAGCTCTTGTGGCGCAGGTGTCCGAGCTCACCCAGCAATTACGTCATCTGCAAGTTCCCGCTGCGCCACCCACGCCGCCAGCTCCCCTCGTACCACCGGAGAACGCCTCCCAGTCAGAGCCCCGCCTACCTGTTCCCGAAGCCTACAGCGGTGAGCCGAATTTCTGCAGAGCGTTTCTAACACGTTGCTCTATGCACTTCTCCCTGCAGCCCAGGACCTTTGCCAGCGAGCAGAGCAAGGTGGCCTTCGTGCTCACGCTACTGACTGGGAGAGCAGCACTATGGGGAACAGCGGTGTGGGAGAACCAAGATCCATGCTGTGCCTCGTTTCAGACACTCTCCGAGATGAAGAGGGTTCACCGCGGTCAAAGGAAGAGGCGTCTTCGGATCCTCGCGGATCTCAAGCAGGTAGAAGAATCGTCTCTACTCGATCCAGTTCCGGACCTTGGCGGCAGAGTGTCAGTGGAACGAGGAGGCGCAGTGGGATATGTTCCTGCATGGGCTGGCTGACCGCGTCCAAAGAGAGATCTATGCCCTGGACTTACCCACCACCCTCAATGGGTTAATTGATCTGGCCCTTCGGGTGGACTCCCGACTCTCTCGGGTCGAACGACGGAGGTCATCAGCTCGGTTTCCTGGAGCAGCACCGACATCACGAGCCACCAGACGCGGCTTGAACCACTGAGGCTACTGTCAAGGACTTCCGCTGAGAAGACCTCATCTACATCTACACTCCTCCCGGTAAGACTAAGATGGGCAGCCCACACTCACGACTGTCAAGCACTACTGGACTCTGGGGCTGAAGGTAATTTTATGGACTACACATTTGCACTCAGGATTCGTGCCCCCCTGCTACCCCTCACTCACACCATTGCTGTTCACGCTCTCAATGGCCAGACCTTACCCACCATCTCATTCACCACCGAACCTATCACTCTCATTGTATCTGGCAACCACTCAGAGACTATTTCCTTTTACATTTTGGACTCTCCCCTCGCACCCATTGTTTTAGGACACCCCTGGCTCACCGAACACAACCCCAGGATTGACTGGCAGCAGAAATCAGTGTCGGAGTGGAGCATTAAATGTCATGAGTCCTGTCTTGTGTCTGCTTGTCCGTCTGTTTCTGTTTCTGAATTACAGGAGGAGGCGGTGGATTTGTCTAACGTGCCCATGGAGTACCTTGACCTGAAGGAGGTGTTCAGTAAGTCTCGTGCTGCTTCTCTCCCTCCTCATCGTCCCTATGACTGTGCTATAGAGTTACTGCCAGGTACGTCTCCGCCTAAGGGCAAGTTATATTCACTTTCTGTTCCAGAAAGAGAGGCTATGGAGAAATATATTTCTGATTCTCTAGCAGCGGGGTTCATTCGACCCTCCTCTTCTCCAGCGGGGGCGGGGTTCTTTTTTGTGGGGAAGAAGGACGGATCCCTGCGACCTTGTATTGACTACCGAGGGCTGAACAGCATCACGGTAAAGAATACTTATCCTTTGCCGCTGATGTCTTCAGCTTTCGAGAGGTTGCAGGGAGCGTCGATCTTCACTAAATTGGACTTAAGGAACGCTTATCATTTGGTCCGCATCAGGAGGGGGGATGAATGGAAGACTGCTTTTAACACCCCCAGGGGGCACTTTGAATACTTGGTCATGCCCTTCGGGCTGTCCAACTCCCCAGCAGTCTTCCAGGCACTCGTCAACGACGTGCTGCGAGATATGGTCGACCAGTTCATATATGTTTACCTGGATGACATATTGATTTTTTCTTCTTCTCTCCAGGAGCACGTGCAGCACGTTCGACGAGTGCTTCAGAGGCTGCTAGAGAATGGGCTTTTTGTCAAGGCGGAGAAATGCGCTTTTCATGCACAGTCTGTTCCTTTCCTAGGGTACATTGTGTCGTCTGAGGGAGTGCGTATGGATCCTGAGAAGGTTAAGGCTGTGGTGGATTGGCCAAGCCCAGATTCCCGTAAGGCCCTGCAGAGGTTTCTGGGGTTCGCCAATTTTAAAAATCTGATTGTTACTCAGTGACATAAGTATGACAAATGTCTCTCACATCAGTACCGCCATTAAGATCAGTGATTAGAAGAACAGGGCAAAAGTTCAGGTACACTCACTGCTGTCATAGCAAATCCTGGCAATGGCCTGGTTAACGTGAAGGAGCAGGTCCTGGTCTTGGCTTAGCAGTAAGGTCACAAGGGCAGATACAATGCCTGTCTCAAAGCATTGCTCTCTCACAGGAGCTAAAGAAAGATGGAATTATAGAATAATCAATAGCCAGTCAGTGCTCTTCGACTATGAGTATTAAGTTAGATGTAAAACTCCCATAATTTAAGTTTATCCAGTGCAACATATTAGAGGGACGATCCCACATGGAACCTGTAGCCAAAGTCTCATTCATGGATCATCTCTCTCTTGAGTTCAACCTTTCGGTTACAGCCCAGCCCATATTCTTAACCACAAGGCTACACCAACAAACACATGCATTATATTTGTACAATAAACATTTGTTCTTACCATCTCTGGCCAGTTCAGCTACCAGTCTTGCTGTGTGAGTAGTGAGCATGCTCTTTCTTCTTAAAATCTGAGCCAGAACAGGCAGAATCCCACTTTCTACCACCTGCACAGATATGCCTTTCTCTAGGGCAGGAAAAACACATTACACAAAGCTTGGGGTCAGTAAAATGTATTAACGTTTTTGAAAAAATTGGTCCCACTTTATATTAAGTGGCTGTAACTACTATGTACTTACATTTAAATTAATCATTTGATACAATGCACTTATTGTGTACATACATGTTTTTACATTGCACTTATATTTTAAATAATACCTGCATGTAATTACATCCGTAATTAATTTCTGTAATTACATATATAGTTACACTGTTGACCCATCCCTTACATCTTAACCCACCCATACCATCAAACCTGTCCCTAACCTTACCTGTACCCCACCTCAATAGCAATATAATATGAACACAATAAAGTACATTGTACTTATTTTTGATGTAAATACATAGTAAGTACATAGTACACAAATTCTTATTATTACGTTGAAAACAGTTGTGCTGCTTAATATTTTTGTGGAAACTGTGACATTTTCCAGGATACACTGATGAATACAAACTACAGAGGTCGCTGGCCACCTGGTTGCTTGTGTACAAAGGAGCAGTCTGGCTAATCGTTCCTGTCACTCAATGACTCTCACAGAGATAAATGTGGATTAGAGCGTCTCTGTTTTCAAATCCACTGGAGTTGCGTATCCCTCTCACAGCTATCCTCATTGATGTATTAATTATGCTTTCTCACCTGTGCCTGTATGATTTGTGATATGTAGGGGATAATGCACACTCACTTGGTCATTATTACAAAATAAACCGCACTGGGTCTTGTTTCATTTCAGTACATAATCAGACTGTACATTATCCTGCTTTTTACACATCAAACATGGATTTAAGTTTATATTATTTAAATATGTGAGTATAAAGTTACTGCAAAGTGGCACAAGAGACATAAAACTAACATAGCTATGAAAGAAACCATTTGCTTAGGACTAATTCGCTGATTATACTGTTTGGAGGTCATTATGCAAAAATATTCAACCTTAGAGTGTTGCGACTGACCAGGCAAAATGAAGTCTTCCAGAGAGACGCATAACTTATGATAGTAGCCTCAGTCATGTCTAGCCAAAGTGTAATAGCAATACGCACTAAGCAGCTTTCAGAACTCAAAGTGCTGGCACATTCTGCATCTAACTAGCTGAAACAAGCTCATACCAACAGACAAGAAACTACTTTGTAAAGGCATAATATATTAAGAAATGTCCCAAAATATTATAACATCCTGTATAATGCTCAGAGGGCCTGGTTTTTGTTACATAAGCACTCAACTAGTGTTATGCATGTTTGCATGAACTCGTTACTTTCTCAAGTTTATTTAGACATTTCACTTACACATATGATACACCAATACAACTATATGTACATTCTTGATTTGGCTTCTCTATTCCCAAATAATCTAAATCTTAAATTATGTAACAAAACCTGACATACTCACTTCTTTCTATGGCAACATTCAGTACTGTGTCCAAATATGGCTTTAGTTCCTCCTCGACAAGTTCTGTGCTCACACTGATGGCCTCTATTGCACCACTTAGTGAATCTGAGAATAGAAAATGTACATCAAAATGTACATCCTTCAGATAGTCTTCCCATTGCGACTGTTGTTACTTACCCTTGGGCGCATTTGGCAGTGGACGACTGGCCCCCATCTTGTCCATATGTCTATTGTGAAGTTGTGATCACCTGTTTAGTTCTCAGCACTGCTTGTGTCCTGGATTATCACGACAGTCTAGACTGTGTTTCTGATCTAAAATCTCACACAACTCCATGTCTTGCTTTGTATATTTGTGTAATATTGTCCTTTTTGTGTCCTCCACCTTTTCCTTCCACTCTTGTCCGGGTTGTACATACGTGTATGTTTGTGAAACAAACTCCTCCCTCCCTCCCTCACTCATCACACATTTATTTTCTTCCTCTCAATCCCTGTCTCTCCTCCGCCTGCTCTGATTCAGACCTACACTAATGCACTCCAAATCCTCAGTCTGATGAAAGCCTCACAGTGGACAGGACACCTGTAGGTGACACTGTGAACTGCAGAACTCCCACATCAAACGTCTCCTAGAGGGCAGAAGAGAGAGGAGCTAAAAAAAACAGACAAACAATATCATTGACTCAGCTACAAATCTGACTCCATGGTGAGGATTTTCTCTGCATGCTCACCAGGGACTCAGAAAAGCTGCTTTGTGGAGAAATCTTTTGTGAAAATACAAAAGATTACAAAGCAGTTGAAGTGAATATAATTGAAAACAAACCAATTAGCTATTATTGATATTTGAGAGGATGTATAAAACAAATTGTAACAGTAACTACATGCTATTAAATAATTATGCAAATGTTGCCACCACAATGCTAATATGATGTTATGTGGCTGCAAATGGTTATAAACAAATTGTTACATGTTACTTACTGGATCATATCAAAAAAATGTCTCTATGATGTTCTGGATTGTGTCCCTCCTTCCATATTTTGCTGTTTAATGAAAATCGCAAAATGCTTCACAAAAACCCATATAGTTTCAGATATATCTGTCACATAGCGCAAATAATGTGAGATATGCAATGCTCATAAAATTTGAATATGTAGGGTTAAGGGTTTGTTTAAATCCCTAACCCTAATTATAGGCAATTGTAATTGCAATAAATCCATTTGATAAATTTCAGTCTTGTATTAAAATGGATCCTTTTACGCTCTGCAAGTAATAATAAGCAAAAATATACAAATTGCTTAAAAAAGGTAATGCTTTTAATACAAGCATATGAGCAGCAATCTGCAAAACTTACCGAGTACAAGCTACAGTCATTCACATACACTACATATCAGACACAAACAGAAAAGTCAAATAAATAGTCCGAAAAATCAACCAATTTCCAAGAGAAGATACGTTCATTCTCAAACTAAATTGCTTGGAGTTTGTGAGATTAAGTACAACAGAATCAAAGAATGCTTCAGAGATAAAATTCTAAAATGAGACTAACAGAAACTGATATTGTGACCATTTCATGAGAATACAACAGTGCTTGAAAAAAAAATTGCTTGCATGCTACTTTTGTAGCATGCATTATCTGTGTACATTTGTTTTTTGCCACAAATGGCAAAACAAAAGGTCGAGGGCAATACATGATTGGTTTAAATCAAAACAATGCCAACATCCTCTAAGACCCACATTATTTTCTTGATTGACCAGATTGTGAGAAAAACAAAAAACAAATATATTCAGTCTTGAGAGAAGGAGAGAAGTCTAACATTTATAAAACTAAAATCTTCACAGTGTCTCTCTGCACCTTTCAGGCACGTGATGTTACACAAGACCTGCATTGGTGGCGTTAAGTCCACTTGAAATGGTTTCATATCCTACAGAGACTAGCGTTAACACGCTACTCTCCATCTCTGAGGACTGTTGAACCTCAGGAACAACAGAATCCAGCCGCATCTGTTTTCCTTTCTTCCGTCCCCTTTTGCCTTTTTCTTTAGGTTTGCCGTCTTCCGTGGCGGCTTTGGGTTTGCGGTTGCGTTTCCTTATCCTTCTCACTGGAGGTTCGGGTTTGGGGTCAGTGTTCCCTGAGAGGATTCGGATTTGTCGGTCGATGACGGTATCTATGATATCGAGAGCCACATCCATCATGCCGTTGCCAAGACCATGCGTAACATTGGAGAACAAACGTGTATTCAGAGGGTCATTAAAAATCTTCCGCATCTCCTCTAGATAATTCCTGTTTAACAACAAGAAACAACCAAAATTACTTTTTGAATCACAGCAGAAGCATTTAGCATTCTTTTTACATTTAATAATTTACCTTGTTTCAATGATTTTTGACCAGTGCTGCACTTGGTTTGTTTCAGGCAGCAACTGTTTCGCCATATTCTCATGATCGACATATTGCAGTGCAAAATCCTTCATATCTTTGCAAAGGGCAGCTGTGTCACCTGAAAATAATGAAAATTCATGTAATTATGTAGAATTAATTTGCTTCAAAATTGTCTAAATTCATTTCTGTTTGTGTTTTAAGGGATGGTTCACCCAAAAATGACATCTCTGTCATCATTTATTGACTCCCGTGTTGTTTCAAACCAGTAAGACTTACTTTCTTCTACAAAACAAGATATTTCTAAGTATATTACAACGGATTTTGCCCATTTGTCCAAAACAACACTGATGACTTTCATTTTATGTGCAAAAGCCACTATAACTGTAAAAATACCTTCTTTTAGGTTTCGGCTGAAGAAAAGAAGTCAAACAGATTTGAAGTATATCGTCCAGACGTACCTTCAGTGAGTTTGGAAAAGGAACTGGACACTGCTGTATTGGTGCTAGGTGACAGTCCAAAGACATTTAGGGACTCCAAGAGTGTCTTCTTACTAGCCGGACCTCGACTCACTCTCGTATAGGCAGCCAGAGATCGCAGAGACATCTTCTCAGGTGGTTCCAATCTCCTCTTCACCTCTTCGTAATGGATCTGGTACTTGCGAGCCTTTGAGCTCTTCATGTTAGGGTCCAGCAGGGAGGCTACCTCTGCAAAAGGGACCTGCAGCGAGTTCACTGAACCATCTTGAGACTGTGTGGCACTCTGGCCTTCTGATGGACCTTGTGTTGATATGTGGGCTTGGGTTGGAATATGAACATGTGCTTCCACGTGTCCTTGCGGTGGAGTCTGCAGATGTGGAGCAGGCTGGATGTGTGACTGAGTCTGGATGTGAGTTGGCATTTGGATGTGCGATGGGATCGTGTGCGGTACAGCCTGACAGGTGACTTCTTGAGGTACCACGTGCTGTGTGATGATTTGTGTGATGTTTGGAGGTTGCGGTTGTGGCTGATACATGGTTATAATGGGGTTACCAACAGAGACGTGGACCATATCATTATTCTGGGGAACAGCGGACATGTGCATACCTGCAGTTGGATCCATCTTTCTTCTCTCATAAGCACAATGATGACCAGCTTTTTAACGCAACTTTGTATATAAAAAAAAAAGAAGAAAAAGTATAATTAGATAAACATATAAGCAAGTTTCTCATTTTTGATGAGTTTACAAACACTAAAATTTTAAGAACATGTATTAGGAAAGTAAATAGTCAATTTTCATTTAATTTTTTATCTTAATTTGTTCTTAAAATTATTATTCTATTTACTTCATTTTATCATTTTATTTTTATTTATTTATTTTAAATTCATACTTCGTTGATTTTATAGAATTTTTTGTAGTATTAAGACTTTAAGACTTTTTTTATTCAATGCAACATGAACACAAACTATCACATTTTTACAATATTAGTTGCCAGAATACAAAAAATTAAAAAAGTTTTAATTTCATTAATGTCAGTGTTTTTAAAACGCTACATGATTTTAGTTTGACCCACAAGATTTATGTATAATTTAAAGTAATTTATAATTTATATATATATATATATATGTGTGTGTATATATATCCTAATGTTATTTTCCTTTTCTGAATATAATAAAAAACACACTTCAAAAGACATATTTCTATCATATACACACACATCTGTTTATGTTTATTAACCTTCCAAAAAAAAAAAATTCTTGAGTATATACAATGATATAAAGAAAAATATAAAGATTTGTTTTTATATTTTTCCAGTCCACAATTCACAGGTCTATGAATTTTTCATCTTATATGTTTCCAAACATGCTAAACATGACAAATTCTATGTAGTATTTTGTAGCATACTTTTTAATTTTTTTATTTATGCAGAATTTATTCAGCATTTTCATTATTTATTCCAAATAAACTAAAGAAGATCACACAATCTTGCTGTAGGAAAGAAGACCGAATAATCAGCATTTTTAATGAACTTATTGCTACATTATCACATATTTGTTCAAAGATACAGGTGGGAACGTGAGCCAATGTGACGTTTTTGACAGCGTCACCGCGACGCGAGACGGCTGAAGTTTGGAGCGCGTGCGTGTACTCTGTGCATTACAACCACCCAGTAAATAAAACTGGGTTTCAGCACCTGCGTTTGATAAAGAATGTGTATGTGATACAATGTTTCGTTTATTTCACATATAGTGAAGGTATATACACATAAAGCCGAGTGCAAAAGTCAGAACAGACTTTGAGAGGAAAGATAATCTACTTGTTTTGATGAATAGTAGGACAGGCCAAAGCCACCATTATGTTTGAAACGTGATATTTATGTGCTCAAAAGCGTCCAAACCTCCGTTTCATTTGGACTGTTCTGGTTACGAACACTAACCTTGAATCAGACACAAGTTACTGACAGTATTCTTACTTACCGCTCTATGGTTAGAGTCGTATTTAAACCTTACTGATCCTAGAACAGTCCATGGCGAACCGATCGAAGGTCTCCTTCTTCACCGATCCTGTTTCGGCGGGTTGCAAATCAGCAGACGGGGCACAGACGCCATAGCTACCGGAGCTCGAACGCTCATTGGCCAATGTCGCTGTCAATCATGTTCCCTGGAAGCGCTTATTCGGGGAGGCTTGTGTCAATACTGTTACGTCAGAGTAGAAAGGCGGAATATCCGGAGCTTAAAATGGTAGGACGTGAACAAAGCTTCCAGGTGTCTGTTTGTTTGTCAAATAATGTCATTGACAAAAACAAGCAATGAAATGGTATTGGTTTGGATTTATTATATTGAAGTGATCAAATAAGATCAAGTCATACACACTGTGGATTTATAATTTGTTTCCTTGTCAAATTTGCCTTGAAAATAAGGTCATGTTCAAGTAATACGTGACCTCTTTGCACTAACAGTATACTGATCACAACTTATTGTTTTCTTGATAGATATAGAAACTTTATAAAATCTCCATTCTTGGACACAGGATGTTATTTTTGTACAGTTCACTACTTATTTTCTGCAGTAGATGGCGGTATTTCTTCTTAAATGGTTTTGTTTCACCATCTCTAATGATCTCATTAGATGCTGCCCATCCCAAAGCTGTAATGTTTATTTGCGTTTTCAGCTAGTTGGACAATTAGTCTTAAGTGCTTATTATTAAAGCCAAACCCATTATCTTGATAATCATCTTGCTAGTGGCAGACAGAAAGAGGAGACCAGGGAGCTATTAATGAGAGTAATTGTTTAGAGATGCTTCCATGGTAAGAAAGGTGGTGTCTCACCATTTTTCGTTGTCTCTTGACACAGAAAATTCATATATCTGCCCATTATCTATTGGTCACAAATGAAGTGTCAGCACAGGAGGTGCAAGGGGACCAGAGATGGAGAGATGGGTGGAATATGTGCTGGAAAAGCACAAATATCTCCTTCTTCAGTAACCTCTGCATCAGTGTGTTAGGTCAGATTGACATATAAATCAGAGGTCTGCCAGGACTCATTACTTTTGGTCTTTTTATATGCCCAAGCTATAAATCTTGCATGTTTTACATGCATCAAATTAAAGACTTAGTATGCACTTTTGAAACCGATGTTTTGGCTTATTTTAAAGGAGGGGTTTATTATTTTTCTTTGATCAGCAGACAAAGGCTCTCTGTGGTGCTCTTGTGAGTAAATGCAAAAAGATTTTGAATAAGCTGCTAAAATGAATGCAGCTGAATAGGCATTTGCAATATATTTCCTCTATCTGTCTATCTGTCTGTCTGTCTGTCTGTCTATCTATATATCTCAAGCATATTTAACTGGTAATTTCAAAGCCTTAATGGAGCAAATCAGTTTCATTCTCATTCGAAACTTCTTTAATGTGAAACAAGATTGATGTTCGGTACATTAGCAAATGTTGTTGAGATCCTCCATTAACAGAAGCCTCAATAAGGCTGCTCGCATCTTCGACAGCATGCGCCACTTCAAAAGCAATCTTACAACAGCATCCAGAGTGCCTGCGGCAGCTAAACTCTAAACGTTCTGCTGTTGTCCCACTGCCAAATTCTGGGGAGGGATACAGATAGAGGAAGCCAGGAAGTCTGAGTATTTAAGTATTCAGCTCTAAATATTTAAATGAATAAGGAAGTCTGTATCATGTTGGAAATTTGAAATGAAATTTAACACACAAGGTTTACCTTCTTTTTTATATGTATGCTGAATGCTAAATTTGACAATAAACATAACACAGTTTAATTATGTACAAAAAAAGCTCCAAAACATGAGGACTGGTGCATTAGTTCAGACCTGTCTGAATAAGCCAGATAGTTGATATAAATATCTAAGACTAATATCTCACTTTCATGCTTTGCTCTGTGGTGTGATTTGTCACTTGTATTCATCATCTATAATGACTGCTAGTCTTTAAAGGAATAGTTCATCATAAAATGAAAATGCTGTCATCAATTATTCAACCAGTTACAATTTAACTAACAATGAGCAGATACAGTATTTAATCTTTGTTAACATTAGTTAATAAAATTACAACTTGTCATTGTTCATTGTCGGTTCATGTTAGCTCAGGTCTATTAAGTAACATTAACAGATACAACTAATAATAAATAAATACTAATAATAGAATCTTAGTATTAACTAAGATATATATATTAACTAAAATATAAACTAAGATTAATAAATGCTTTAGGAGTATTTTCATGGTTAGTTCATGTTAAATAATGTGGAACATAAAAGGAAATATCAATGCTGCTCTTTATCTTCACAATGAAAGTGAATGGTGACCTGTCAAGCCTCAAAAATGACAAAATTAAAATGACTTAAATATGTACATATATGTGCATGATCTGAAAAATAGTTTGGGTCATAAGGCCCAGTTTTATTTTCATTTTTGTCATTTTTTGGTGCATGAGAGCCACTGGTCACCATTCACTTTCATTGTTAGGAGAATATTCTTCAACATATTGTCTTTTGTCTTCTATGGAAGAAATAATACACAACATAAGGGTCAACAGATGTTCGTATTTTTTTTAAAACTGCAGTATCACTGTAATATCTGTTAATATTATATTGAGAAGAAATAAGAGAGTTTGATTCCTTATCTGTTTCCATACCAACTGGGTGGGGATTTGCTGCTTTAGAGGGGGTTAATGGAACTGAGAGCCAATGCCTCTGGGTAAAGACAGTTATGATAGTCATACAGAACCCCTAAATCTCTGTGTGTGTGGATGTGGATTTTTGTGTGGCTGTATAAAAAAAGAAAGACTTTGCAAAGCATTATGACTCACTGATGTATTGGTTGCCAAGATAAAACATACATCTCTTTTAAAATCGTCCTTTTAAATGTCAATTCTAGACAATACCACTTTCAGGTTCTTACTCTCTCTTTTTACCCCATCCCCCCCTTTCATGACCCAATTTTACAGAGAGCACAAAGACAATTGTCTCTTAAAAATCCTTAAGTGTGCTGTTAGACTTGGAGGTACTGCTGGCAGTTTAACCATTGTGTTGCCATGACAACACCGCATCCATCAAAGCGGTGCACCAGTAAAATTCTTGTTTCCCCCATTACAACAACAGATCATCACGGAGCAGGTGTCTCTGTGGCACAGAGATATAACATGACTGTAAAACACGTCAGTGCCAATGATCAGGTCATGAGGGTAGTGGGAGAAAGGGAGGACTGAGAGGGTAATGTATGCATGCTTGTGTGGGTGCGAAGACTCTGTGGGTGACTTTGCATGCCACCAGCAGAAGGTCACTCATGCTGGGCTTCCCAGCTGTAGCTTTATTATTATGAGCAAACATGAAGCAACTAAATCTGTTTTGCTCTGCTCTATTTGTTTTTATTGAAAGTAATTGAACTCATGCCATCCCATAAATGCTTTAGAATTAATAGCTGTGGCTGTAGAATGGATGGATATATATGGTAGAATATTTTCCTTAGTTTCCAAAGCAGATTATTCATGGTAAAGGTTTTTATTCAGTTTAACTTTAGCACTTTCAACAATAAAGATTGTCTTAAAGCATTGGTCTCAAACTCAATTCCTGGAAGGCCACAGCTCTGCACAGTTTAGCTCCAACCAGCTCCAACTCACCTGCTTGGAAGCTTCTAGTGATCCTGAAGACCTCGATTAGCTGGATCAGGTGTGTTTGATTAGGATTGGAGCTAAACTGTGCAGAGCTGTGGCCCTCCAGGAATTGAGTTTGAGACCAATGTCTTAAAGTGATTAGACAAGCTTTAGGATTCAAAGCAAAAGTATGTGAGAGTGTGTGTATGTTTGACACATTTCAGGGTTTTGTGCTGCAGTATCCTGTCTCGTCAAACTTCAAATAAAACTAAACTAAACTGAAAAAAAGAGAAGAGTGGGACAAACAAACTCCGTGCATAAAACCCTGGAAGATCTAAAAGTCATCAAGAGGCTAGTTATTTAAAGATGCTGTAAGTGTTCTGAGGTGTTCTGAGCAATCACACAGGTCTCTGTGACATCCTTAGACTCTGTGAACAGCAAAAGAGTCATTTTTTAATCAAATGACATATCTTGCATTGTAAGTTGTCATATACAGCCTTGCTCTCCATGGAACATTTAGTTGAGAGATGAAACATTTTGTTTGAACTGGAACTTTTCAATGAATCAGTTGATCTGACTCACAAAATCGATCTGAATGAATTGCTCACAACTCTTTTTTTTAATTTATTTATTTATTTTATTTTTTTTATTAATGCTTGAACAAATACAGAACAAAAGTGCCAAGGGTATACACAGATAAAAAAATAAAAATAATTTGCTCACAACTCATGATTCGGAAGATTCAAATCATTGTCTCAACACTGAGCAACAATAAAAGCACGCTAATGTATGACTCAAGTGTTGAAAGGTTAATAAAGTTGGCTAATACATTTCTCGATTAATTACAAAGAAACAGCAAATAACACATTGAAATAGAAACTGAAATGAGTATTTTCTTGTAAAACGTAGCTATAGTCTTCGAAAATCGAATCTTTACAGTGTACTTCATTATTTGTTTCGGTCTATATTCGCGAAAAATTAGTTGGGCAAAAATAATATTTCTCTATTCCACTTAATAATAATAATAATTATAACTGTTCATTTAGACACATTTCAAAAATTGTTATATGTTGTTATTAATTTACTATTATTATCATTATTGCTAGGACTGCACTAAGGCAGCAGTGACGCCCAGTTTGTTGGCTGCTGGTTCATCGTTGCAGCGCGCAAGGGGTGCGTGAGCTCTTGGAGACGTAGCGCTGCGCGTGGGTCGCTACGAGGGGTGTGTGCGTCCGTGACACTACTCCACAACACCGATTAGGCATCATATATCAACCTACGGCGGGTCACGGAGCATCGCATCACTCACCCTGGAAACCAACGCTCTTAAACGGCGTCCGCGCAATTCTACCGTTCAGTCCGTTTGATCAGCGCTCATTCGCGAATACACCCTGCTTCGGAGGTAGCTTTTAATACCGGACAATGACTTTGACCCATAGCCGGAGATAGGGATGGATCCAAGAGTGTGGAGAATGCTCGCCCTGGGGGGGGGGATATCATAAAGACATTTACAGAGAAAGGCATCAGCGTTATTCAACAGCTAGATAATTGTACCTTCATCTCAGTTCACATCCACTACAGAGCTGGAGTATCTTCACATCTGTTTGGGCGGTGAAACAACAGCACTATGGGAAGGAATTAATGAGTAATATGCCTGCCGTGCTCCATTAGAGACTATATGCTCCTCTTGATTATAAACATTTTACAGCACCAACAAAATATTGAAAGGCTTTGCTCCTGAGATGGTGTCATACACCAGATTGATTTTATATATCTGCATGCAATTCGCAATTAGACTCCTGCGATACAAAAAAGCAGCACTCCGGATGTGTGCTATAGGCTAGACATCAAGGTTGTTGTGTGCCTTCTTGTGTTTGCAGCTGTCGGTAAGACACACCTGGTCATATGTTCACTCCTCTGTGCTATACTCCATTACCACAAGCTGTTTCTTGTGGTGTCATTTGAAATGGAAAGCCAATTGGGAGTTTGCTGTTTAAATCAAGGGTTTTTTTATGTATATTTTGCTATTTTAGGGAAAGGGACAGAATCAAGGACAGTGTCAGTCTGGCCTCAGTTGCTACTGTGGAATGAGAATGACAGATGCAATTATGGCTGTAACTGACCTGAGTGTGTTGATATGAGCACAAATATCAGAGCGCGTAACTGGACCTTGTTATCTATAATGCAATTAGCCTTGCTAGTGATGCTAAATCCCCAGATCAGTTTATTGGTCATGAATTAAAGAAGTAAATCAATACTTTTCATCTACAGACATGTTTGAAAAACGACTGTGCAGTGTGGGATAGAAACAAAGGGGTTTTAAAGGAATAGTTCATCTAAATGAAAATTTGCTTAAATTTACTCACCCTTAGGCCATCCAAGATGTACATGAGTTTGCTTCTTCATTGAAACAGATTTGGTGACATTTAGCATTACATCACTTGCTCACCAGTGGATACTCTGAAGTGAATGGGTGCCATCAGAATGAGACACCAAGCAGCTGATTAAAACAGAACAATAATCCACAAGTCCTCTATCTGTAAGATTGATTTCTGCAGTCTTGTCTAAATCACTAATCAGTTTTCAAGCCAAAACATTTCTGAACAAATATGTGGGTGGATTTGATATGAGAGGACAACAGGGGATGGACTTTTTCACTGGAGGAGGCATTATTATGGATTATGGAGTATTATTTTGGCCATAAGTGACGGTTTAAAGCTAAAATACCTTGGTGGATTTGTTTCTTACAAACATGCAGCTTTTCGCATCATAAGATGTTAATTGATAACCTGAAGTTGTGTTGATTACTTGTGTATTGTTTTAGCTGTTTGAACTCTCATTCTTTATAAGAATAGTTCATCCAAAATTAAAAAATTTGTTATTATTTGCTCATCTTCATGTTATCCCAAACCGGTATGATTTTTTATTTTGTGGAACATAAAAGAAGGTTAACAGAGTGACTTGCTCTTTTCTATGCAATTGTTCCATGTGACTCTTGCTGTTTATTTTGTATAAGTCTTATGAAGCCATATGATAGCTCCATGTGAGAAATGGACTGGAATTTAAGTCACTGAAAATCTTGTATTGAAAGTATTGCTTGACAACCATCAAAACTCACTGTCATTGTATGGATAAAGCAGCTTGGGCTTTCTGCTATAAATAATTTCTTTTGTGTTCCACAGAAGAAAGAAAATCATACTAGTTTTGAAAGACATGAGGGTGAGTAAATGATAACAGAATTTTTATTTTTACGTGAACTCTTCCTTTTTTGGAGAACTGGTAAACACTATAAAAGAAATGTTTAAATATTCTTATGGGTCAGTGATGAGTGCTAGGTCAAATTTAGGATTACAAACCATTCATGGTTTCTGATGCTCAGTGAAAAATCAGTTGGGAGAACAGAGTCGAATTGGTTCTGGAAAACGCTTTACAGCCGTTTTCCTGTCTCACTGAAATCGCTCATTGCATTTCAAGTCACAGAAGCAGCTTTAGTTCCTTACTGCTGGCACAATGACGCTCTATCAGCAATCCTCAGATTTCTAGGGTGTACTCAACCTTGACAGCTGCCCAAATTTTAGCTGAATGGTTTGAAAACCCAGTGCCAGATTTGATTAATATATTAGTAGCTTGATTTTTCAGCTAAATGTTAAAATTTGAGAATCAGAACTGAGAACCTCTGCAATTAAAGCATATTGTTTTAGCATTGTTTGCACTGAAAGTGTTTGTGGGACTGTGGTATATAGGGGTAAGCAACTGAGTATTCACCATATATTGATAAGTGCTAAATGTATGATATCAAATTAATATTGTGAAGATTATAATGTGCATTTTATTTGAGCAATTTATTAGGTCTCCTAAAGAAATAATTTCATAATTGTGTCATGATTCCTCTAATTGAAAACAAATCACCCATTAAATCCACATATATATATATATATATATATATATATATAAATATATATGATTGAACTTAAATCCCTATCCATATCTTCCATATCCATACAGTATCTTATTCGCATCCCAGTCCTGTCTTCATTGTAAGACAGCAGTTACTTTTAAAGATTAAAATACTAACTCATCTGCTAATTGCACTTCAGTCGCAGTGCAGTACGAGAAAACACAGAAATAAAATGTCACTTAAAATATTAACAGATATTATCTTGCATCCCTGTCAGAAGTGACTCACAGTTTCCTCTGAAGCAGGCAGAAGGGTAGGCAGAAACAGAACGTACCGCTGTTCAGATGTGTGTCACGTCTAAGAAGATAAAACTTCAGTTTTCCTGAAAAACAGACACTTTAGTGTTCTGAACAAATCAATTCATAATTCTGTCAGATTTCTGCATTTGAACTCCTTTCCTTTTTTCCCTCCCTGCAGGTGAATGGTGATGACAGCTACCTGAATGCAGTGCAGAGTACAGGTGAGTCAATATATGAGTCCTCTGTTTTTTAGATCCCATTTTCACCTGGTATTGACATTCATTTCTGAAGATCCTATATAGGATCCAAAACATTTTGTGATCGCTCAAACCACATTCAAAGGTGGTCAAAAATGCATGGGACTCCACTGCATTTGTAGTGTAAATGCTAATCAGTCCAGATGAGTCTTGGATGACATTAAAGAACTGGCTTCTCATCTGTCAACGACTGTGCTAAAACAAGTTTTACATTTTGTTTCTGACTTGAAAGTAATTGTAAAAAAATGGAAAGGCATATTTAGAAATTGTCTGGTGTATGCGGTGACATAATTTGCTTTGCATAAATGCATATGCTAAATGAATACATGACTAAATATAGATCATAAAGCATCTTAAGTTAATTTAGTACAAGCATAGTACAAAAATAACTCAAAACGTCATTTGCGATAAGAATCAAATTGTCAAAGTGTTTGAGAATATAGTGTGCAAATGTTGCTATGCTTTACCAACATGAAACTCTAATGATGGAAGTAATGAAATCACACTGTAAAAATGATTTTTCAAAGTTGTAAATAAACCAGAGATTATTTGAGTTCTTTTTACAAGAAAATTCTCTGTTTTCCATTTTTTTATAGTCAAAGGCGAAATTTACTGGCAATTTCTGAGTGAAAATTGTTTCTACACCTACACCTTCTACACCTTTTTTTCAGTGGTGGTGCATATAAACAATGATGTATAAACAGAAATGTGTATCATCTGGCAAAATGTGATCGGATCACCCCAAACAGATCTGTTAAATTGCTTGATGAGCCATTTTCACATTTCGAAAAAGAATATTTTTTATTGGAGAGATTGCCCCAGCTGCCAAAGCTATGAACATGAGTTGCACCTTTTTAGTTGGTTCAGGTGTTATTAAGAGGAGAAACATTCTCTTTTTAGAGAACATTTATTGGACAAAAATATAAAGAGTCTGAAAAAGATGAGTCATCAATATTTCATCAGCAAAAACTATACATTTTAACAGTGAATATCTACTAAAGGTCACTTTTATCATCTTTTAAGAGTACACTAGCATACACTGTAGGTGGCTTCAGAGTACTAAAAGCAACAAAATGTTCATTTCATGCTCTATAAAGATGACATAGACTTTCATCTTTCATGCATTTACAGAGATGCATGAAAAATTAAAAACAAATGCTTGTTTAGAGTTACATTCCAATATCTCATTCTCTCAATTCTGCTCGTTTTCATAATGAGCCAATGAAGATGGATTTGCGATGGTTGTCTTATATAAATAATTCATAAATTCCCCTAGAGCTCCAAAATATGACATTTACACCACATCAGTGTGCGCTGGTCGCTGGATATTGCCAATGTGGCTGGTTAATAAGGGCATTCGCCCTGTGTTGGTGTCCCATCTTTCTGAACTCTGTCAGATTTTCTCCCTCATCTCATTCTCATACACTTCGACAGCGTGAAATTCCCCAGTACCAATCCCAGAGTGCTAATGACTGTCAGCGCTTTGATGTCACTGCATCAAGACAGATAAACAGCCTTGCATGGACCAACCAATCAGACGGCTTTATGGTGCCAGGGACGGAAAGGGCTTAGATTGAGCGATTTGGTTTTCGATTCTCAATGAAAACATAAACTATGCCAGAAGCATCCCTCATACATCAAAAGAAATGGGTCAGCTTATGATTTTATAGTTCCCTTGAAAGTTATGTGGTTAGATTTCTACCTAGATCTGTAGGAAATATGCCACAGTTGTGGTTGGAGATGCTTGGACCAAATAAAGAAAGTTATTTTGATATGAGTTATATCCTATGACACAATGTGCAACGATTGCATGCCGAGTCTTTGTTGTGCAATACAGAATGTCTGAAGCTTTGTACATGAAACAGTTAACATAGGAGACCTAATTTCTGTTTTATTTTGGAAAAAAACCTGCCAGTGCTAATGTGAATACCCTAATGCACTCATGTCGCTTCCTGTCACCCATTGGTGCCCCATCATGCATCTGCTCTCACAGCCGCTTAATATGCCAAAGCACGTTATGTGAACCGTATCAAATATTCATTGTGGTGGGGAAATGGATTATTTGGGGAGGGAGAATGAGCTCTCCTATGGCGCAGCGCTGAGAGCGTGTGTGTCCAAGTACGCCATACGGATGCTTTGCGTAAATGGCTTGATTTCTGCTGCCATTCGTTCTGCCAGTGTGCTTCCATTAGCTTGGAGCAGCACAGAGGGTGTCAGTGGCTGAAGGTGAATGAATCCCAGCCAGACATCTCTAATACAATGCACTGCATTATTTATTTTTCTTCTTCTTATTTTTAATGATTTTTTTGCTTATTTTTGCATCCACTGTTAACATATTGTATAGAAGTTCTATTATATCTAAGTTTTTTTTATCTGATCGTTCAGATTTGATTGCCTGTAGGTTTGATATTTGCTTTTAAAATTGTTTTTTGTTCTGCAATGAAATTGAAATTCTCCATAGATGGAAGACATGTTGAATGGCTATCTTTGTGTTGTGAATCACTTATGTCCTTCAGTTTTGAGAGTTGACTCATAAGGTCATATTTTAAATAATTCTTTTTGGAAAACAACATCAAAACATCACAGAAAAGACTCAGCTCTCAGCCCGTCTTCCTCTTCCGTGCATCTGTGCCAGTCTTTGCTTTCTTTGATGTTTCATCCTCCACCTTATGTTAGATCTGCGTGTTTTTGGTTTGGAAAGGAGAAGAATGTCTGTATTAAATCTTTCAAGGAATGGCTGTTTTTGAATGAGCTGGACGCATTGCATTGTCAAATCCAAGGAAGAGCATGCATCCTACATGCATCTCTCTCTGATTCCCCATTGTGTCTCTTCCCCCAACCTTTTCTGTGTCGTAGGATTCATTAACACCTGGGGATCAGCCATTTTTTTTCTTGCATCGTAATGGAATGGGATCGAAATGTCTGAGCCTTTGCTGAGTAAGCATTGCCAGCTCCTCGTGCTGGTCCTGATGCTCTGACACCTCTGTTTTACACTCTTTTATTACCTGACCTTCCCTGTCATTCCTGTTAAAGTTCTCTCTGCTTCTTTTTATCACCAAATGTACTATTCCATCACACAGAAGACATCTATCTCCTCTGTTCTCTTTTATGAAAGGATTTAAATGCCAGCCGAATGTATCAGTCCTAAAGGGATAGTTAATGCTATCATTATTTACTCATCCTTATATCGTTCCAAACCCGTAATGTTGTTTCGTTTTGTGGAACACAATTGTTTTTAAAGAATCATGATGGAGATTTCCATATAATGTCAGTTTATTATGACTAGGGGCTGTAACATTCTAAAATGAAGAAAAAGCATAATAAATGCATCATAGATTCTAAAAACAGTATGAAATATGGCCCCTATTGTGAAGGTTGTACGTCAGTAACATCAAATGTCAGTGATTATTGAGTGTTTCTTAATGTCATGACATCAAAACCGCTCCATAAGTAGGGCCCTATGATTTCCGCGATGCGGAAAACGCGGACGGAATCGCGGAATCCAGTCATAAAAACGGAATTTACAGATTAACGTGGAATGTGACGGAATTTGTCAAAGTTTGAATGAATTAATCAAAAGTAGGTCGTTACACTTAAATCAAATCGCGATATGGACTAGTATCTGTAAATATTAAGCCGCAAAAGTCGATTTAAATATGTGATGATTTTGGCATACAGCTCATGAAAACCCAAAAATTCCTATCTCAAAAAAATTAGCATATTTCATCCGACCAATAAAAGAAAAGTGTTTTAATACAAAAAAGTCAACCTTCAAATAATTATGTTCAGTTATGTACTCAATACTTGGTCGGGAATCCTTTTGCAGAAATGACTGCTTCAATGCGTGGCGATGGAGGGCAAATCAAAGCCTGTGGCACTGCTGAGGTGTTATGGAGGCTCCAGGATGCTTCGAAGAAAGCCTTAAGCTCATCCATAGTTTTGGGTCATGCGTATCTCAACTTTCTTCACAATATCCCACAGATTTCATGGGGGTTCAGGGTCAGGAGAGTTGGCAGTACAATTGAGCACAGTAATACCATGGTCAGTAAACCATTTACCAGTGGTTTTGGCACTGTGAGCAGGTGCCAGGTCGTGCTGAAAAATGAAATCATCTCCATAAAGCTTTTCAGCAGATGGAAGCATGAAGTGCTCCAAAATCTCCTGATAGCTAGCTGCATTGACCCTGCCCTTGATAAAACACAGTGGACCAACACCAGCAGCTGACATGGCACCCCAGACCATCACTGACTGTGGGGTACTTGACACTGGACTTCAGGCATTTTGGCATTTCCCTCTCCCCAGTCTTCCTCCAGACTCTGGCACCTTGATTTCCGAATGACATGCAAATTTGCTTTCATCCGAAAAAGTACTTTGGACCACTGAGCAACAGTCCAGTGCTGCTTCTCTGTAGCCCAGGTCAGGGCTTTCTTCTGCCGCTGTTTCTGGTTCAAAAGTGGCTTGACCTGGGGAATGCGGCACCTGTAGCCCATTTCCTGCACACGCCTGTACACGGTGGCTCTGGATACTTCTACCCAGACTCAGTCCACTGCTTCCGCAGGTCCCCCAAGGTCTGGAATCGGGTCCTTCTCACACCTTTCCCCAGGGTCCGGTCACCTCTTCGCAGCAGCTGCCACACTTTTTCCTTCCCACAGACTTCCCACTTGAGGTGCTTGATACAGCACTCTGGGAACAGCCTATTCGTTCAGAAATTCTTTCGTGTTCACCCTCTTGCTTGAGGGTGTCAATGATGGCCTTCTTGACAGCAGTCAGGTCGGCAGTCTTACCCATGATTGCGGTTTTGAGTAATGAACCAGGCTGGAGTTTTAAAAGCCCTCAGGAATCTTTGCAGGTGTTTAGAGTTAATTAGTTGATCTGTGATGATTAGGTTAATAGCTCGTTTAGAGAACCTTTTCATGATATGCTAATTTTTTGAGATAGGAATTTTAGTTTCTCGTTAGGAGCTGTATGCCAAAATCATCAATATTAAAACAATAAAAGGCTTGAACTACTTCAGTTGTGTGTAATGAATCTAAAATATATGAAAGTCTAATGTTTATCAGTACATTACAGAAAATAATGAACTTTATCACAATATGCTAATTTTTTGAGAAGGACCTGTAGAGCACGATGATTGTCAATGAATAACAAATAAAAACTTTTATAGATTACATTTATGGTCTAATTTCTATTTACTAGATAAATAGGAAAAAAGTAAAAAAATAAATAAAAAAAGTCAGTAATTTTTGAAGTGACAGTAAAGACATTTATGATGTTATTAAAGATTTTTATTTCAAATATATGTTCTTCTTTGGTAACACTTTAGTAGGGACCAATTTTCTCTATTAAAAAGTTGCTTATTAGCCTTATTAGCATGCTTATTATTAACATATTGGCTGTTTATTAGTACTTACAAAGCACATATTCTTCATGACCGTATTCTACATCCCTAATTCTACCCAATACCTAAACTTAAGAACTAACTTTCTAGCTATTAATAAGCAGCAAATTAGAAGTTTATTGAGGCAAAAGTCATAGTTAATGGTTTGTTAATAGCGAGAATTGGACCTTAAAATAAAGTGTGACCTGTTCTTTTGAACTTTGTATTCCTTAAAGAGTCTTGGAAGAAATGTATTTCAGCTTCCACAAAAATATTAAACATCTGTTTTCAGCATTGATAGTAATTAGACATGTGTCTTGAGCACCAGTTCAGCATATTACAAAGATTTCTGAAGAATCATGTGACACTGAAGACTGGAGTAATGGATGCTAAAAATGTAGTTTTGCCATCATAGGAATAAATTATGTTTTAAAATATATGAAAATAGACAACAGCTCATTTGTAATATTATTTCTCAATATTACTGTATTTTTGATTGCATGTATTTACTGTATTTATGAATGATCGCAGCCTTGGTGAGCATAAGAGAATTCTTTCAAAAACATTAAAAATCTTACCAACCTCAATGTTGTGAACAGTATTTTAATCTTTTTTTTAAAGACTAAATTCTTTATTAGAGTTATGCTTAAAACAAGATTGCCAGTGGGTTAAGAAAAATAACCTTAATTAAAGAAAAATTCTCTGAAAACAAACCTAATTATCTAACACAATTTTGTTTAAGTAAATTAATCTTGTTTAAAAGGACATTTAGATACTTTACTGTAAAACGAGACAAAATACTAATTAAAATGAAAATGAAGGTAAAAAAGCGATCAAATGCTTTTTATTATGTGTCACTCTCTATGGGTGAAATATTTTTCAGTTTGTTCCAGACACTTTATCGACAGCATTATGGCGTTTCCTGCCCACACATCTTTATGCATCCAATTAAGCAGAAACGCAGAGAACGATTTCCCTGAGGTTGGCACAACTCTTTCTGAGAGCGCTCTCCGTCATCCTGTTTTAATATGTCTAATTCAGCTCTGCCCTGATTGCAGTGAGTCTGTCTGAGCTTGCAGATGGAGACATTAATCTACTGCTGCTCTTACACACACTCACACACACACACACACACTGTTCCTCGGTAATATATGTTTTTCTGATATCACTTGAATTCAGACAGCCTGGCTCAGAAAGTGCAGTCGTATGAGTATGCAGACAACGAAGAATGCAGACATGCCAGTCGTGACTGTGATTAACAGCCTGTTCTTTTTACTGTCAGTGATGAGTTTTCAAAGGCAAATGGAAGGTGGAGGACCCTTCATATCTACAGGGCTTTCTAGTGACAGGCTAGGAATGACATTCTGCTGAGTCATGTAGTGCTGGATTCTGGGACTTAAGGAATTGTGGGTTAACAGAGGATTATGAGAAGCAAAAGATCACAGCCTCTCCATCCTTCCCTGACTGTCTTTGGGTCCAACTGACAACAAAGTTCTTCAAAAATTGCAGACAAACATGGAAAATCTGCTGACATCTCTCGGAGGCTTTTTTGTGCAATGTCTGCAGCATTTCAGAGCCCATATGGACCTCACCATCTAAACTCTCCATGAGTGCTTCCCATAGTTCTGCTCTCTTCCCCACCATGTGTTCAGTCATCCGGCGAGAGATGCATCAGCAAAGTACTAAACTCTAAAACGCTCAAACCCCTCTTAGCAAAGTAAAGTTGCGTTCAAAAGTTTAGAACAGCTCCACTAATAATCTTTCCAGCACATTATCTTGCCATTCACAGCGTGTATGACGTTGTTATGTGAGAAATGCAATTTGATCCTGATTTTCACAGTGCAACAACCCCAAAATTGAGTTAACATAATCGAGTTTGAATTCTGGAAGAAGACCAGCTCTGATTTTCCATCCAGTTATGTATGATACAGGCATAATCGTGTGAGGACTTCTGTTTACTTCAGTCGTTTTTCCAATCATTTCTACTTCTTTTTTTTTTCTTATGTGCTTAAACATCATCTGAGTGATTTTTCTTTTTCACTGTCACCTTTATCTGCTCACTGGAGGGTTTGTAGTAAACTCTTCTTTGTAAAGCTTATGCATTGTGAAAATAATTGCTATATAAAATTGAATTTATTTTGTTTTTTTGCATTGTTGTGTTGCGTTGAGTAGCCCTGCCCACAGTGAAATCTCATTGTTTAAAAAATCCTGGTCTATATTAAACGGCAAATATACAGTACTCAATTTGGCTGTGATTGTGCCACGTCACGCAGAAATTTTTCTTTCAGTTTGGACAGACAAATTACTTGTCACTGGAAGCTTGTCAGTTTGTACCTGCTGGGACTTGTTGTCAGTGACAGTATAATTGCTAGTCATAGCAGATGTCTATCTGTGAATAAAGCCTTGATAATTTTAGTTTCATTCACTATGTACTCTTTGCATGGAGAGGTTGTCCAAAATGCATGTGGCATTTGTAGTGTAAACTCTATTCCATACTGATGCATCCCCTAAAAGAACCACCTACTCAGACTCACTACTTGTTTGCCAATCAAATGCTGCTTTAAAATGTTTTGTGTAGTATTAAAAGAAAATAATCATCTGATCTCAAAATTTGGGAAAGTGCATATGCAGAAACAGAGTGATGTAGTGATTGGTGTATATAGACTTGCAACTGGGGCTGAACCAGTTATGAAAACGTTATTTCAGAAAATTCTCTAAACATTGTGGGAACCTTACTTTTAAATGTTCTCTGAATACTGAAACATTACAGGAAAAAAAGTTGCACGAACGATTTATTAATGAATTTGCTAGCATTTTGAAAATGTTATTAAAGACCAGTCAACTTTACTAATATTACTGGAAGAACGTTTGTTGATTACTTTGAGAGAACCTTAACAGAACATTAGTCAAAGTTCTGAGAACATTCTCTCTTATCTGGGTAGAAACCATAACTTTTCCTTAATACGAGGTGCAAGTTTGAAAAAATTGTGCCTTTAAATCCTGTACGGTTGGTGTAGCTGTTGTTGGTGAGTCTCAAGTAGAGCAGGTCAGTGAGAGTTCGGCTCCCTGCCGCTTTATTGGCTGCTCTTCTTGGCTTCTCAGCACCTGCTTAGAGCGCAGCCTTGTCTAATCCCTCGTCCTTTATGCTGGAAAAGGAGGCTGAAAGAGGGATCCAGATGTCCACTTTCTCTCTCTCTTAACTCTCCTGCCCAGGGCTGTGAGGAATCAGTGCTCATTGCTTTGGAGGAGATGTAGAGGCCAAGTTGGGTGTTCCGGAGAGATAAACAAAAGGGCTACTGTTAGATACAAGATGCTGGCAGAAAAGCCATATTGAAAGGCCACATCTGCAGCTCTACAGATTGGCAATTTATACAACAGGGATTATTATTTTGGACTCTAATGACAGAAGGGGATTTTAGGAAGGATTTTGGTAGATAGTGAGCACTCTTGGAACTAAACCTAAAACTTTTTTTTTTTTTTTTTTGCATTCAGACTAACAGTTACTTCAAATGTCACAAATCTCAAAAAAATAAATCACTGACAGAGAGCTTTTCAGATTGACTTGTGTTTTTCTTTTCTTTTCTGGTAGTGTGTTTTGTTACTTAAGCTTTGTTCAGGCAGATCAGGAAACATCTGTCTTTTTGAAGTCTGACCAGTGAAAAACACATGAAATGCAATTAAGTTTTAAAACCTGATTCAAATGCACTTTTTATGTCTCAGTTTTTCAAGGCAGAATGTCAAGTCTTTTTTCATTAAAAAGTTCACTAATGCTTGAGATTTACAAAGATGCTCATTTTGCTCACTCCATCCTAAAATAGGGACAAAATAATTCTATTAATGTTTAATGTTAATAATATTGTAACGTTTTATCCCTATAAATGTCCCTAAAATATGTAACATTCATTTCATTGTGAGTAGAGTGGAATCAGTGGTTTTGAACACATTTCGGTGTGATTGCATCAAATTGTCACTTATGTTCTCTTTTGCACCTCATATGCTCATGTGCACCCTTCTCTAGTTTAGCATCACAGCAAGATGTCATGATAGACAAAAGCAGAGACTAAATTTTCACTTTTCTGTTTTTTCCACACTGACAGCTACTTTTTGGTTGTTGAATGAGAAATTCTCTAGGCATCATGCTGACTCTCATATTATGTAGATACACTGGATATTGACTACTCTCTGAATAAATGAATCAGATTTCATCACTTGCAAAATGCAAGTCTTAAAGGTGGGATTTGAAAACCAAATCGGATTTATGCACAGTATAAAATCCTTTTTCTCTTTTTTTCCCCTCAGTTCCTCTATCCTGCTCTGAGGGCTTCACTGAGCTGGGTTATTACAATGGCACCGTTTCTCAGACCGACTCAGGTTCACCTTGTCTGAAGTGGACCGAATTCCCAGATTACGTGCAGCAGTATCCAGGCAGGGGTCTTGGAGAGCACAGTTTTTGTCGAAATCCTGACCGTGAGTCCAATCCATGGTGCTTTTTCAGACAGAGCTCAGGAGCCATTGGCTGGGCCTACTGCGACTGCCACCAGGGTGAGTACTACGGTGTTTCATTAAAGGTATGCTATGCTCCACTAGTGAGTTAATTCATAGAGTATTATAGATATTTTGTAAAATCATTGTTTCATAATATTCCTTAAGGTGGCATCCCATTAGCCAAGACAAAACAACTTGATTTTATTTTTCTAAAATCTTAACCCTTTTCTGTCTGAGAGCTACCACATTCACTGATTATCTATGATATGAAGAGCAATCTACAGTTTCAACAGAAATGCAGAACAGAAATAACAGCAATTCACTTCTACCCCATGAATCCCTTCAGAATTTTCTGCAGAATATTCATGCACAGCTTCAGTGAAAAAAGTACATTCAATAAACAACCTTCACTGTTTTATTTTATTCATTTTAGTGTCTAAGAAATCCAGAAAAACACAATCAGGGTTTGCAATATGTGGCTTTGCGTCTGCTGAGAAAAAAGTTTGGGTCAGATCCATTAACTCATCAGGGAGTTGAATCTCTGGGGCTGTTAACGCTTCCCGCAGAGAGAAACACAGGCGCTTATGACTGAAAATCAGCTAGTGAGACGACAGCCTTAGATGTTAGAATATTCTAACATTCTTCAGCTGATAAATATGTGTTTTAGTAGCTCTTTGTGTGCTGTTGTCCTACTTTCCTTTCTCTGTCTCTTGGAAGAATGTTGTTTTGCATCAACTTTATATTTAGAAATCAATACTTGACATTCTTGTGAAGAATATTCTGTATATATCTCAGGAAAATTAGAAAAGGTTTATTCTTAAAGAAAGAAGAAGCTTGTAAAAAGCATCTTTGTGTGCAGTTGAGACAAAGGGTGACAGTGACTTTGCTAAGTAGGACATCCTCCTAGATCAACATTCTGTTCCTGTTATCAACCAATCACATATTACTGTTAGGTTTAGGGCTGGGATTAGAGGCTTGATCAGAGAGTTTTTGATCATAATTTGCCTCTGATTTTAGAAGCTTATGCCAAGGATCTGAATAAACTAATTGCACCAGTAATAAACTGTATGGTACATCTCTGTGAAGAAGCTGTACTGTTAATTTTTCATGTTCATATTCAGTTCTCCAAAATATATAATTATGTGTAAATACAGAATGAACAATGATATTTGGGTTAGTTTTTTAAATAAAAAATCTAGAAAATAGTGAGGAGATGAGAATGGTGGTTGTAAATGGTTTTTTTTAGAGGTTTACTTGGATGCGGTTTCTTTGGCGAGTGCTGTAAGCAACCACTCTGAACTCCCTAGGAATTGCATAGCAGTACGCTAAAAAAAACCCTCAAAACAATAGTTCACCCAAGTGTTAGTTCACCCAAAAATGAAAATTCCGTGACTAATTACTCACCCTCGTGTCGTTCCAAACCCGTAAGACCTTTGTTCACATATTAAGATATTTTTAATGTAATCCGAGAGCTTTCTGACCTTGCATCACAACAACGCAACACAACTGCCACGTTCAAGGCCCAGAAAGGTAGTAAGGACGTCGTTAAAATAGTCCATGTGAAATCAGTGGTTCAACTCTAAATTCATAAAGCTACGAGAATACTTTTTGTGTGCAAAGAAAATTAAAAAAGACTTTATTCAAGATTTTCTTCTCTTATGTGTTGCGTTCTTGACGGCACCACGACACGTGTGCGCAATTCTTCTGCTTGCAAACAAGGGGCAACGCATCTGGGTTCTACGTCAGAATGCCGCCTCCTGCGTCAGCAGCATTCATACATTGCAGTTGAACCACTGATGTCACATGGACTATATTAACAATCTCCTTACTGCCTTTCTGGGTCTTGAACATGGTAGTTGCATTGCTGTCTATGCAGGGTCAGAAAGCTCTTGGATTTCATCAAAAATATCTTAATTTGTGTTTGAAGATGAACGAAGGTCTTACGAGTTTGGAATGACACGAGGGTGAGTAATTCATGACAGAATTTTCATTTTTGGGTGAACTATCCCTTTAATATATAATAATATATATTTATCTGTCACTTGTTCAGGAGCAGTCAGGTTAGCAGGAGGTTCGTCCTCAAAGGGTGGCCGATTGGAGGTCTATCTGAATGGCCAGTGGGGGTCGGTTTGTGACACACACTGGACAGACCGTGATGCCAGTGTGGTTTGCCGACAGCTTGGACTGGGGTAAGGGAATTTATGTTTATTTCTAATTAGGGCTGTCAATTTAACACATTAACTTAGTACAATTAATTATAGATAATGTAAATAATGACCCTTCAACTGAAACACAAGGTAATGTCTTTGAATTATACTAATTATTTTTTTTTCTCAATAAATTTGTGGGCGACACTTTACTTAAAGCCTTTATGTATAATGCATTATAAAAGTAGTTTTAATACATTAATTATGCCTTGTAATGCACCTTATAATGCATTGTACAATCTCTTGAATAATTGTAACCCTATTATAACACTTGTCAATCCATTGTTACACTATGCATAATAAATTTGGTTACGGTTATTTACGACAAGATATAATGTATTACAGCGCACATTATGAATAATTATAATGCATTATACCCTTTAATAACCCTTTGTAATGAATAAATACAGTGTTACCAATATGTGATTATTTGCAATTCATTTGAATAATTAGTAATGTAATTAATTTGATAAAATTCAGCCCTGCTTTATTTCACAATCTGTGAATATCAGATCTGATTTTTCACATATTTATGGATCTGTGCCTCTCAGTGTGGCCAAAGCAGGGTTACTCATTTGTGTATTTAAGTAACTTCACAGTGTCTTCATTTTTACTTTATCTATTTTTGATTTCGCCTTTGTTTAATCATCTAAAAGTGGGTGGAAAGACTCATGTCGCTGAACAGTGGAGGAGATAACTTCTTCATATTTCTTTCCATTTGCTGTAGTGAGATTGGCACAGCTCTCCAGCACTCATATTTTGGCCCCGGCTCCGGGCTTTTTCACTACGCCCGCCTTGGCTGCCGAGGTGATGAGAAATCCCTGCTGGAGTGCAGGAGCAGGAAGTTTGTTACGAGTGACTGTAACCATGGAAATGAGGCCGGAGTGGTGTGTGCACCACCTGAAGGTCAGTGTGCTTTCTGTGAGAGTGAAGCTAATGACCTTTTAAATGACAGGTGAAATAAACACTCCTGCATCTAGATGCCCTCTCAAAACCATAGAGCTGCTGTGAAACAGAAAGTGTTTTTAAATAGAATGCAAAGATCATCAGGGTTATTTAAAGTCTGGTTTCGAGAATTCAGTTTCCACCTCTGTGTCTGCATCCTAAGTGAACGCCGCAATACTCAAGATTGCTCCCATTATAATCAACAAAGCTGTCTACAAGTGCTTATAATGTGAGCGTCTTGTTTTTTTCATGATGTGTCGTGCTGCACCTCGTTGCTTGCTTGCAGTGCAGACCGGGTGTAAAACCTGCTAATTAAATTACGTTCAGTTGCAGTTTTAGCTGTTCATTTACTTTTTTATAATCTTGACGTAAAGCATTACAGTATCAAAACAATGATAAATTAATGATGAAATAACTGATAAAATTCTATAAATAAATCCCCTTCATGCTTTATTATGCTTTCAGCTACCGATAAGAGTGGACTATTCTCAGCTCTATTCATATGACTATTCAAGTGGACTATTCAAATCAATTCCACAGATTTTTACGGTGGCGCAGTAGTGCACAAAACAGCAAAATCTCCACAACACAACAAACTGTAACATAACAAAATCTCCACAACACAACGGAAACAAGCCTCAACACAGCGAAATTACAACACAACGGAAACAAGCCACAACACAACAAAATTATTACAACACAACGAAAACAAGCCGCAGCACAACAAAATTAGCACAATACAACGGAAACAAGCCACAACACAACAAAATTAGCACAACACAACGAAAACAAGCCTCAACACAGCGAAATTACAACACAACGGAAACAAGCCACAACACAACAAAATTAGCACAACGCAACGAAAACAAGCCGTAACACAATAAAATTAGCACAATACAATGAAATTAGCACAACACGACGGAAACAAGCCGCAACACAACAAAATTAGCATAACACAATGGAAACAAGCCACAACACAACAAAATTAGCACAACGCAACGGAAACAGGCCGCAGCACAACAAAATTAGCATAACACAATGGAAACAAGCTGCAACACAACAAAATTAGCACAACACAACGAAAACAAGCCGTAACACAACAAAATTAGCACAATACAATGAAATTAGCACAACACGACGGAAACAAGCCGCAACACAACAAAATTAGCATAACACAATTGAAACAAGCCACAACACAACAAAATTAGCATAACACAACGAAAACAAGCCGTAACACAACAAAATTAGCATAACACAATGGAAACAAGCCACAACACAACAAAATTAGCACAACACAACAGAAACAAGTCACAACACAATGAAATTAGCACAACACAATGTTAACAAGCCACAATACAAAAAAATTAGCACAACGCAATGAAAACAAGCCACAACACAATGGAAAAAAGCTGCAACAAAATTAGTACAACACAATGGAAACAAGTCACAACACAAAGAAATTAGCACAACACAATGGAAACAAGCCAAAACACAATGAAATTAGTCCTATGCGTTGTGTTGTGGAGATTTCGTTGTTTTGCACTGCTGGGTCATCATAGATTTTGCCCTAAAAACAGCATTGAAGATCTAAAAAAGTGTCTGGATCTGCTCATGACTTGTGAAATTTTTCTTCAATGTTGTGATATAAATATGAAAAATATGATTAGACATTGCTGTAATTGTCGGTTTCTGCACATTTTACTCTAAAGCCGGTTTCTACACATTTTACTCTAATCATTATTTATTCCCTGGTCACCCTGCATTTTCTAAAAGTGGCCCTCGAGCGACATCATTTGAGTATGTCTGATCTACATGAATACTAAGACAGAAAACCGCAGGGTGTGTGATGGAACATCATGAGGATGATTATGTTATCTCTGAATTGCCGTTATTGCTGCTTCTTTGTCCATTCATATTGACTTATTAAAATGGCGCTTACTGAGATTAGAAATTTTAATGAAACATTTCAGTGGGGGCTTATACTTTCTTTGGTGGAATCAAAGGAGCCATACTTTCTTTTGTAGAAAGGAATAAAGGTGGAAAAAACGAGAAAAGAGGTTGGAAAGCAAATCAATGGCATCTGAACTCATGATTGCCTGCTGAGAGCTTTACTGAAGACACAGTCTGAGGACACACGGACAGATGTGCACTGTGCTGAGTTACCAAGACAGCAAATGATGTATAATAGTCCATGAATTGAAAAATGGCTGCATATAATGTGTTCTTGATATGAATTATTATTATCATATATGAAATATTACCAGAAACTGCATATATCTGATTGTAGTGGTTGGTTTTGCTTCAGGACCTAGTTTTTATAGTGGACATCAGTTGACCACCCAATACATTACCAATTTTTTATTGTACAGAAATATTATGATAAAATTATAAAATTGCATAGGACCCAACAAAATGCAAATATTGGCTACTACTGTTAAAAAGTTTTGGGGTCGGTAAGATTTTGAAATGTTTTTGAAAGAAGTACCTTATGCTCAGCAAGACGGCATATATTTGATAAAAAATATAGTAAAAAAAATATAATTATTATACTTCACAATTACTATTTTCTTTTTGAATATATTTTAAAATGTAATTGATTCCTGTGATGTAAAAGCTGAATTTTCAGCATCATTACTCCTGTCTTCAGTGTCACATGATCCTTCAGAAATCAGTCTAATATATCGTGATTTGCTGCTCAAGAAACATTTATTATCGATGTTGAAAACAGTTGTGTTGCTTTGTATTTATGTGTGTATATATATGTATATATATATATATATATATATATATATATTTATATAATATATATAATATTTATGTATATATATATATATATATATATATATATATATTTATGCGTGTGTGTGTGTATATATATATATATATATATATATTTCAGGATTCTTTGATAAATAGAAAATTAAAAAGAACAATATTTATTTGTAATAGAAATTAGAAATCTTTTGTAACTTTATAAATGTCTTTACTGTCACTTTTGAATAATTTATTGCCTCCACGCTGAATAAAAAGTAACAATTTCTTTAAAAATAAAATTTTACTGACCCTAAATTGTAGTATATAGACCTATATCAATAAAGTATCTATATATACACAGCAGATCTATCCATGTACCAGTATTTAATGTAACCTGGGTTGTATTTTTCTTTACTTTTTTTTTTTTGACCTAAAAGTTCAGATTTTGTCTTGCTACCCTAACTATGCATAATTATATGGTTAGTTGTATTTAGCATAATTTTTTCCACTGCCCTCTGCAACCCTATTAGAGAAGACCTGCAACCCACCAGTTAAGAACCGTTGGATTATTTCACAGACAGAGAGAGTATTGCATGCAGAGCATTCTGGGTGTCACTACATTTATTGATGTGTTTGTGGCTTTGGGTCATGATTTCTGGTTTGCCTGCTCAGGTAATGGACCGCCACTGCGGTTGGTTGGTGGGGAGGAGGACTTTGAGGGACGAGTTGAGGTCTTCCATGATGGGCGCTGGGGGACCATTTGCGATGATCAGTGGGATGACATGGATGCTGAGGTGGTCTGCAGGCAGCTCGGACTGGGGTGAGTCCAGTGTAGAACTAATACATCAAATACTCGTCGTACACACCCTGTCATAAATATGCAGAGGATGGTTTCAGAGTAATACATCATACTTTTAACTCCTACCTTTTCTAAAATGCCTTTTTCAAACATCTTGGCAAGGCTTTAAAGAATCAGTAGCACATGTTGTCTCTTGTGAGGTATTTTCATCCCTGAGTGCTCTTATCTTGATGAGAGGAAATTGAATTATTTATTTCGCGCTGTTGTATTTTTTGCTCTCATACACCATCTCCATCATGTTGTTGTTGTAGCAGTCGTAGAGAATAAAGACTGGGAGATGGCACATGAGTGCAGCCTCGCGCCGCTGCTGCAGAGATGATATGCCCGACTTCAGTTACTGCAGCATTAAAGCAACTCAATGACGTGTTTGTCGGTTATACTTAGAACATGTTAGCTTTCAAACCGAATCTGTAGTGAGAAGCATTATCTGTGTAAGCGTTTTTTGTGTGATACTGTACTCAGTGCTTCACAGGGCCTCTTGGATTCCCACTGAAGATAAGGAGGGTTGAGGCTGGTCAGCACCTGGATGGGAGACCACCTGGGAAGTTAAAGTTTAAGGCTGCTGCTGAAGAGGTGTTAGTGAGGCCAGCAGATGCTGTTCACCCTGAGCTCTGTGCTGGTCCTAATGTCCCAGAACAGTGATAGACACAGTGCTCAGCAAAAAGGCACTGTCTTTCTGATAAAATGTTAAATTGAGGTCCTGACTGTCTGGGGTCTGTAAACATCCCAGTTGCGTTTCTTGAAAAAAGATTAGGGATGTAATACTGGCATCTTGGCCATCAGCCTTTATCCATCATGGGCTCCTAAACAATCCTATATACTCTGTTATTGACGTCATCGTAAATCGATGGTCAACCAAGAGATACATGAAACAAAATGATTTTTAGTACTTTATGAGATTATTGTATTAATTTTATTGTAGTAAAAAAAGTAATATATTTAAAATATATTTATTTCATACTAAGTATAGTTCAAATCTTTTAACATTTTTACTGACATTTTGCTTGAGACTTACTGATATAAAATTATAATTAAACTTAATTTGGAGTACTACTTGTGTGCAATCCACATTTCTTAATATTACCTAAATGTACCTAAGTGTTTTAATGTCACTTTTAATGAGAATTGTATGATCTCTGTGTAATATTGGTCTTTAAATGCAAGGTGTCTAAAGTGTACCTGAAGTATACTTGCAATAGTTCCACTTTAGCATAATCAGATATACTTTAGTTGGACTTCAGCGCTACTTCCGCACAATTAAAGTGCATTAAGCACAAAATTAGTTGTTCCAATTTAGCAGACTTTAATTATACCAGTTTAGTATAGTAAAAGGACAATTGTACAGGGTATTTTAATAATAAATAAATAAATATAGGGATGCATTGTCAAGTATGGTGACCCATACTTGAAATTGGTCCTCTGCATTTAACCCATCCAAGTGCATGCACACAGTAGTGAACATACACCCGGAGCAGTGGGCAGCCAATGTTCCAGCGCCTGGGGAGCAATTTGGGGTTTGGTGCCTTGCTCAAGGGCACCTCAGTCATGGTACTGCTGGTGCGGGAATCGAACCGGCAACCTTCTGATTACAAGCCTGACTCTCTAACCATTAGGCCACGACTTCCCCGACTTCCCTTTTTTATTAAGTACATAAATATGTAAATATATTCATACTTAACATGAAATAAATGTATTTCGCATACATTTTAGTATATTTATTTTTCACTAGGGTTGTAATACAAAAATGAACATAAGTAAATAAGTACAAAAAAAATAATTTTCATTTTTTTGTGTATACAGCATTTACAGCAGTTGTAACAAATGATATTTAACATTCAAATATATTAAAATCGAATTAAAATTGAAATAATTGTCAAAACATCAAATTGAGATTTAAATAGTCAACATCAAACTGACATTTAATATAAAATTATGATAAAAAAATTGTAACACTTTACAGTAAGGTTCCATTTGTTAACATTCGTTAGCTACATAAGTTAACATGAACACTTCTAAAGCATTTATTGATCGTAGGTAATGTTCATTTTCACATATACTAATAGGTTATTAATCAAAAGTTGTATCTGTTAACATTATTTAATGGACCTGAGCTAACATGAACTAACAATGAACAGTTGTATTTTTTTTTTACATAAATACTGTAACAAAAAATTGCTAGCTAGTATTAGTTAATACATTAAATAGCATTAAAAAATGATCCCTTATTCCCTATGTTGTTTGCAGTGCCTGTTGAACTGAACATGTTTGTTCTCTTTGTATTTAAATCTTACTTAAGATGACAGAAGTCCACTTTATAGGGTACTTAAGTCTGCCTTGACCATATATTTGTCTTTGTGTGTGTCCAGGGGGATCCCTAAAGCCTGGTCATGGGCTCATTTCGGGCAGGGCAGTGGGCCGATCCAATTGGATGCAGTACAGTGCACAGGCAATGAGCTCTCTCTGGATGAGTGCCATCACAGCGGATGGGAACAACACAACTGTGACCATATGGAAGACGCTGGGGTGTCATGCAATCCTTACACAGGTTTCATCCTATACACACATACAAGCACTTACAGCCTCAGCTCTCTGGAATACCTGTTTCTAATTGGTTATTCACAATATTCTGTGCAGTTTAGCCTAGTAAAGATAGTTTTCCCTAGCAAACTGTTTTCTACATAGCTGTATTAGTTTCATATCTCTTGTATCATTCCAGGTCTTTGTTCTCACATAAAAAAAATAATAATTTCGACTCAAATTAATATTTCATGTCCACTTATTTATCTGGTAAGTAGTCATGTAAATGGGATGATGTACAGCAAACAGGTTTTATCGCAAAAGACTTTGTTTCAGTTGACTGTACATTGTCACCTCCATTGGCAATAAAGAAACTGTGAAGAGAGGAAATGTGTGTATACAGTATGTGTTTGCATATGCATTCAGATGGTGTGGTGAGACTGGTAGACGGTGATAACCCATGGGAAGGTCGTCTGGAAGTATATCACTCCGGGGACTGGGGTACAGTGTGTGATGACAGCTGGACGGAGCAGCATGCACAGGTGGTCTGCAGACAGCTGGGATTCAGGTGATGTTCTTTAATCCTGTTGGTAGCTGTGTATAGAGTAGCTGTATTACTTAAAACTGAAGAATGATATAATGTCTGATATATTTAAACAGCTGGGCCTTGATTAACTTAGATTTCATATAAAAGACATGACAAGTAATGTACACTACTGTTCAAAAAGTTTGGGGGTCATTAAGATTTTTTGGTGTTTTTTTAAAAGTCTCTGTTGCATTTATTTGATCAAAAATACAGTAAAACTGCAATATTGTGAAATAGTACAATTTTAAATAACTTTTTTCTATTTTAATATATTTTAAAATGTAATTTATTCTTCGTCAGTGTCACATGATCCTTCAGAAATCATTCTGATATGCTGATTTGGTGCTCAAGAAACATTTCTTATTATTATCAATGTTGAAAACAGTTGTGCTGCTTAATATTTTTGTGGAAATAGTGATACCCCTTTTCAAGATTCTTTGATGAATAGAAAGATCAAAAGAACAGCATTTATTTTTGGTCTTTTTTTGGTGACACTTTATTTTAAAGTCCAGTTCTCACCATTAACAAACCCTTAATTATGACTTTTGCCTCAATAAACTCCTAATTTGCTGCTTATTAATAGTTAGTAGTTGTTAAGTTTAGTTATTGATTAGGATTAGGGATGTAAAATATGGTCATGCAGAATATGTGCTTTATAAGCACTAATAAACAGCCAATATGTTAATAATGGGCATGCGAATAAGCAACTAGTTAATAATTAGAATTGGTCGCTATTAGGGGTGGCACGGTTCGTGGAAAAAACCCGAACCGTACGGTTCTCCACACATGGTTCGGCACGCGCTAGGACCGCGGTTCAACTTAAATCTGACAACGCATCTGCCATATGCAATATGGTAACACGTAGGCTAAAAAAAACAGGGTTCGGCTAATGTATGCTTCTGTTGATGGATGCGAATTCTGGCTTCCCAGTACATTACAACAACAGCGATGAAAAAAATGTGGACAAACCATTCACGCTTGTTCAATGCAAGTGCAGTATGCTGGATTATGAGCATTTTATTCCGTCATCACCCGGGTGCTGATAGCGTGCGCGCACAGATGAGACCTGAACAGCACACACTGATATCTGTGTTTAAACTAAAGTCATGTAAACTTTGCCAGTTTAAACATTTAAAAGCCAGAGGACGCGAGCTCGCGCCTGCAGTGAGAAGATTTGTGCGTCACGTGCGCTCATCAGAAGCGCGCAAACCCGCGCCTCAGAACGCGCGCAAATATTAAGCACTCTCTGAAGTATTGTTTGAATGGACAAATTCACACAAAATTATGTCAAAAATGCCCGTCTTGGTAAGTATCCTATAGCAGACATAGCCGGATGAACGTTCAGTATCAGTGCATTCTCTTAAAGTGACAGTACTTTCTTAATATTAATCAAACAGCAACAACAAAGAAATCACTCATTGCTCTTGATTGAATCGCTTTTGTAACTTTAATAAAGATTCATCTTTAATTTATACAGTCAAATATGCAATGCTGTTTTACATTTGATTACTTTATTCAATTTCTGTACATAAAAACTAATGGTAGACCTACCTTATTTGTATCTTTATTGTATTTATTTATGCTGTTGCTTGTAGTTAAATAGATTATTCTTATTTTCTTTATTTTTATTTGACACTGATAGTATAGTTTTTCCCTAAACATACCGAACCGTACTGAAACCGTGACTCTAATACCATGATACAAACCGAACCATGAAAAAGTTGAACCGTTCCACCCCTAGTCCCTATACTAAAGTGTTACTGATTTTTTTTTTTGTAACGCTGTAAAATGTCTTTATTGTCACTTTTGATCAATTTAATGCATCCTTGCTGAATAAAAGTTCTTTTAAAAAATCTAACTGGCCCCAAACTTTGAATGTTATTAAATTTGAATAAAGCAATTGCCAAAAGTTCACAATAAATAATTTCATATATTCTTTGTACCTCACAATGTTTTTTTCCCATTAATTTAAATACACAGTTATAGAGAAATAAACAGTAGTATATAAAAAAACTTAAGAAGTCTGCAAAAATTGACAAAATTTGTGTGTGTGACAGATACACTTCTCAGCAGATTATATAAATAGATCAGCGCTGACATTTTTGCACATGTGATTAAGTTTACATGTTTTTATACATGCAAAAAATGCCTTAAGTTAGCAATATCATCATTAAGGGTTTTCTTAACTTAAAAGGGTTTGTTTTGCAATTGACTGCAGGGATTTAGTAATTAAATTCACTTAGAAGTGTCATACACAATAGTAGTAAGTGTCCAGTGTGGGTTTATGAGTGTCTCTATAGGATCTATATGTATACATTTTGTTCAAGAATTTAAAGTGACTTTATGTTATTGGGAATTTATCATGAGTGTGTGTGTGTGTCCATGTAGGGGCGGTGCGGAGGTGGCCCCCGCTGGCACGTTCGGAGAAGGAGCAGGACTGATTCTGCTGGATGATGTGGAGTGTGAAGGGAGTGAGAGCTCTTTGCTGGAGTGTAAACATAGTGTATGGGGTCGACATGATTGCTCTCATAGCGAAGATGTTGGAATACGCTGCCACAGGGTAGAAAACAATGAGGTCCCACTGGCTCCAGAAAGTACTGGTAAGTTATCTTCAACACACTCCAACATATGCATCAGTGTGTGTGAGTAAGGCTTTGTGTGAGGGACAGATACGTTTTTTTGATAGACTTCTCTGTGTGTGCACCGCTTTGACCCTTTCTGAAATTCAGAGGGGATCTAAATGTCACTTGTTGACAGAGGCCAGGAATAAACGCAGCCATTGTAGTTTCCCAAGTGCTTGCTTTTATTGATAAAAACTTCAATTTGAATTTCAATAAAGTATTGTGTAGCCCTTGGCATCCACAATGCTACCTTTGACATTTGATGGTGTAACATTAGAGAAACATGATTTTTTTTCCCCCCAAACAAACACAATTTCAATCTAAACTCCATTATCATATAACATCACTCTTTTTGCTCCCAGTCTGTGACATTTTGAGCATGTTTGAATAAGCATGTTTGAAATCTTAGGTTCGAATGGCAAGATTGTGTAGCCGTGTGTAGTTATAGTTGCTTATAAAGTGATGAAAGATGATAAAGTATGTGAAAATTCATGATTTCATTAGATCTAAAAAAGTTAGCCTTTTGTTTAAATGTTTCTTTGTATGATAAAGAACATTAGAGCCTTTGATGTAGCATTCAGTTTTGCGTGTTCAGTATGAATTGAAGTTTCCACCTTATAGGGAAAAAAAGGTACTGTAATAAAAAGGTACTGTAATCACTTTATTCTAATAGACTTTATATATCACAGTTATGAGTATTTTTCGTAATTGCAACTTTTTACACTAGTAAACAACTATAAAAGGTTTGGGTTTAGTAAAGTTGTTTTTAAAGAAACCTAAGCTTTTATTAAGCAAGGACACAATAAATTGTTTATAAAAAAGGATATTAAGGATATTTATAATGTTAAAAAGATTTCAAATAAATGCTGTTCTTTTGAACTTTCTATTCATGAAGAATCCTGAAAAAAATGTATCACGGTTTCCACAAAATTATTAAGCAGCAGAACTGTATTGATAAAAATAAGAAATATTGTGGAGCATCAAAGCAGCGTATTAGAATGATTTCTGAAGGATTATGTGACACAACGGCTGCTTAATAATTAGCTTTTTCATCACAGGAATAAATTACATTTTAAAATATATTAACAAAGAACATTTTAAAATGTTATTTTAAATTGCAATATTTCATAATATTACTGTTTTTACTGTATTTTCGATCAAATGAATAAACCACTTTTCAAAAAAAAAAGCTTTATTTAAAAATCTTACCACCTCCAAACTTGTGAATGATAGTGTGTATATATATATATATATATATATATATATATATATATATATATAAAAAAACAACTTTAAACAATCTTTATTTGTCGTAATCAAGATTTTATATCTCACAATAATAACCTGTGTATGTCTCACAATGTAAATTTATCTCAAAAAGTGAAAGGGCAGGGCAGAAACAGACTTCCATATCAAAGTAAATATTTACTCATGAAAAAAAAGGGGAAAAAAACAGTTAAAATGAAAATTAGAAAAGCAGACAGAAATTGTGTACTCTCAGATCTTTTCCTTGTTTCCTAGTACTGAAAACGCAATATACAGTGGATATTATATTACACTTTACATAATATTTAATCACAATTTAAGAAATGATAACTAGCATAAAATGTGTATTAATTGACAAAGCTGTTTTTAGGTTTTGAAACCAACACTATTGGGCGCTAACACTTCTGTTTATTAGCCAGATATTGTTACATTTCATTTACTGACCGGTATTAGTTACTTGCTGGTGAACTACAACCCTTGCATCTCCTTACACCATCTACTAATGATTTAAGTGCTACACGTAGCTCACGACAGTGCAGGGCGTATAACAATGGGTTGATGCCTGAGTTCAGCAGACAGTGTACTGCAAAAGGCAAATGCCCTTTTTTGTGGTTTCGAAGGCTCTGGCGTAACTACATTTGTCATCATGAAGGATAGGACAGGCAGCCAACACACTAATAGAATCAACATAACACAGCCAAAAGTCTTTGCCAAATGGATGTCCACACGCATGCGTGCTAGCTCTGGATGTTCTGCGGACATGTTAGCTTCATGTTTGTGGGCCAACCACACTATCAGAGCATAAGCTACCAGTATGAGGACGATCACCACCAAAACAAGACTGGCAAAGAATGCCAGATAGTAACGATCCACATACTGAAAGAGATGCGAGCATGATAGACAAGTCTGACAACTCTAGCCTATCAGAGGAAGGAAGGAAGGAAATGAGGGCAGCCATAACCCATAATGTCACAATACCCACCAAGGCTCTTTTACGTGTCAGCAGCACCTTGTAGGTGGAAGCCTTGTAGATGGCATGGTAGCGGTCAGCTGCCATCAGAAGCAGACTTCCAACCGATCCTGTAGGAAGGAAAGGACGTGATGTGTGGCCAAGTATGGTGACCCATACTCGGAATTTGTGCTCTGCATTTAACCCATCCAAGGGCACACACGCAGCAGTGAGAAGTGAACACACACAAACACACCGTGAACACACACCCGGAGCAGTGGGCAGCCAATGCTGCAGCGCCCGGGGAGACTCACTTCAGTCTCACTTCAGTCGTGGTATTGAGGGTGGAGAGAGCACTGGACATTCACTCCCCCCACCGACAATCCCTGCTGGACTTGAGACTCGAACCCGCAACCTTCGGATTACAAGTCCAATTCTCTATCCATTAGGCCACGACTGCCCCACAACTGTAAACGCCATGGTCACGCCACCCAGCTTAAGCAGATACTCTGTTTTCTGAAACGAGTTGTCTGATTTAGAACGGCGGAAATCCAGGAAGTTGATGGTGAAACAGCAGCATGCTATAGTGTCACCCAATGCCAAGCTGCCCATAAACAGGTATGACGGATGTCGCTGCAGATTCCTAGTGCAGGCTATGACAACCAGAACGAGCACATTGACCAGGAGGCTGAGAGGTGTGATCACCAGACAGATGGTGCCAATGGCCACCTTCTCTGTGCTGTTTAGCACCGTGAAGACATTTTTACAGGAAATATTTGTCATTTTAGTGATGGAAGTCTGTGAAAATACAGTATATTGTATCATTTTAGATTTACACTATTTGCTTTTGTAGTTTTTTTTTTTTTGTAGCGTTTTACTCACCTGTACGAATCGGTTATGAATTGTGCTTCTTCCTTGTTGTGTTGTGTGGTCTGTTGTCTCGTCTAACCCAGTAACACCATGTGTGTGATGTATTGTCAAGTATGGTGACCCATACTCAAAATTTGTCCTCTGCATTTAACCCATCCAAGTGCATGCACACAGTAGTGAACATACACCCGCAGCCATTGTTCCAGTGCCCGGGGAGCAATTTGGGGTTCAGTGCCTTGCTCAAGGGCACCTCAGTCATGGTATCGAAGGTGGTGAGAGTGCTGTTCATTCACAATCCCAACCTTCAATTCCTGCTGGTGCGGGAATCGAACCAGAGACCTTTTGGTTACAAGCCCGACTCTCTAACCATTAGGCCACGACTTTCCCCTAAACCATGTTGAACAGACAGAAAAAAACCCTTTAAAACCATATACATACTTAGTATAGACACACACACACACACACACACACACACTTTACAATAAGTATAATGTTGAAATAAATAATAATAATTTATTGCCTTTGTTAAGAGAGTAGAAGCTTTACAAACCCAGCTGTCACAAAAGCAAGCAGTTTGAGTTTTTTGAACAAGTGGCAAATCTGTAAAAAGCACCACTTTTTACTTTGAGATCATTCTAAGGTTAAAATCATAAGAAATAGTTTAATAGCTACTGTTTTTTAAATCAAATCTTTGCATAGCTATGACAGGAAACACTGGCATCTAACAATGTATTGGAAAAAAACAGTTAATTTAAAAATAAATCATATACACAATAAAGCATATACACAAACTCCTGAAACATTGGTGCTTCATATTTTAGAGCAGTCAATGCAATTTGGAAAAGAAGTCGATCAAATCGGTAGCTATGTGTGTGAAAATATTCAGGTGTAACCCCCCCTTTGTAGCTACTCTTTAACATTTTCATAACTGTAATTTAATTACACATTTTTCTCAGTAACTGTAACAGTTCTCATTTATTTTGTAATTAAAGTATGTAATTCCGTTACATGTAACTAGTTACTCCCCAACACTGTTTGTTGACAACTACATTGTTATTTATGAGTGTGTTCTGCCTGTTGAAAAATGTACTTTATTAATTTGACTTTAACATCTTTACATAAAAAGACATGCATAACCCAATATACAGTACTTTGATCATGTGACACATTTGAGTGAAATAGAATATTTAATGAGAATAATACAGGACTTTTATCCATTAGGAGCTGACTGAATTGTGAAATGTGAATTGTGCTATGAAACGCTTACTATTCTTTCTAAAAATAGAAACCTTATTTTGAGGTTCAGCCTTTTCACTGACTGTTAAAATCATGTGCTCACATGTCATGTTGTGGTTTAAGCTACACTGCCAGTAACAGCGCCTGTTTCTTTCACTCCTAATACATTATACAAGAATGAGGTGGATGTGCTTCTTTTGTTTGAAACAACAAAACCAAGTGTTCTGCAGTCGCACCAAATTTCTTAAATCATTCATGTCTTTCCGGTTCATTCCGAGTAACTGCTGCCTGCATCATAATAAGCTTATGGAAAACTACTACTGAAAAACTACTTTCTGAAGATACACAGTACTCTAAGTGACAAAATCTAAGCTCTGTTCTCTATTTTGCTTGCTTTTCTGTGGTTCAGGGCATCTGGTACGATTGGCAGGTGGAGACAGTAGAAAAGAGGGCAGAGTGGAGGTGTTTCTTAATGGAGAGTGGGGCAGCGTCTGTGATCATGGCTGGAATGATGTCAATGCTGCTGTCGTCTGTAAACAGCTCGGATTCACGTATGGATCCATTTGCACCATTTTAACACAATATAGCTTAAGAGCATCTCATAATTAGTACGCTGGCATATGATTTATTATTTCTCTGGCATTATGAATTCAGCTAGCTGAGTAGAATAATGTTTTAAATGTTTTTTTTTTTTTTGCTCTCTATGGCAGCGGGGTGTCAAAAGCACGACCGATGGGTTATTTCGGAGCAGGGAAGGGGACCATCCATCTGACCAACGTGAGGTGCACTGGGAAGGAGTCGTTCCTCGGAGAGTGCCCTTCTAAAGGACAAGACAGCCACGCTTGTAAGCATGGACAAGATGCAGGTGTAGTGTGTGATTATTTGCCGGAGCCAGAGGCTGACATAGCAGTGGTGGGCACACACACCTGCGGTTTGAGAGCCGGCGCTGAGAGACGCAGCAAGAGGATTGTCGGAGGATATAAATCTCTCAGGTAAGTAGTCATCTAAATTTTACTGCTGTTGAATCAGTTCTTGAACACATGTTGTGGACATTTGTTCAGATACAATTTATTTTATTGTATATACTGTAAAGGTCCTGCTTAATTTAAGAGGTAGACTAGTTCCACCAAATGAATTTATGAAAATTATTTTAAGAATAAAAATGGTTTCTAACAGCTTTCCAGATACCCCACACTGAAAAAATGTACTTTCACTCAGAAATTGCTAGTAAATTTCACAAATAATTAGAAATAAACAGAAAGTAACACATTAAACATTTTTGTTTTTTGAAGTAAAAAGACTCCAAAATCTTTGTTTTATTTACAACTTAAAAAATAAAAATAAATAAATAAAAATAATAAAATAAAATAAAATTTACAGTGCACATTGGTCAATTAAACAGATCTCACTTCAAACTCACGCCATAGCAGTGTTATTATTATTAACTAAATCTAAAACTATTAAAAATAGGTTTTGCTATTGAAAAATTTTATTTATTTAGTTGAAATAACTTAAAAAAAATGAAATATAAATATTAAAATACATGAAAAACAACAAACTTTGGAGTACCAAAACTACAACTGTAATAGAAATAAAACTAAATAGAAATATTTAAAAGAAACTTAAACTAATAAAAAATGACTTATAAAAACAACAAAATTATGAAAACCTAATAAAATTAAAAGTATAAAAATACAATATAAGCATAAAAAAATAAAAGCTAATTCAAAATATCAATAAATACTGAAATAGTGTTTAAATACTTTTTTTAATCGTGCCACAGACCCTCTGTGTTTACATTTTTTAGGTAAACCAACCTAGAAATAGCCTACTTTGCCAGTTGTTTCTAAATATTAAGCAAAAAAAATTAAGTATTAAGTATCTAAAAATCTAAATGCTTCACTTTTAAATTGTGTGTGAGTTCTTTGATTGTTAAAATTCAATGCTGACACTCTCTACTTGTCCCTCCGTTTATCCAAACTGTTTGTGTCTCTATGTGTATGTGTGTGTGTGTGTGTGTGTGTGTTCGTGCACATATGTATACCCCACAGGGGTGACTGGCCCTGGCAGGCGTCCCTGTGGCTCAGATCTCAATCTAAAGGGAATCAGCCTCTGTGTGGAGCCACTCTCATAAACTCCTGCTGGCTGCTCACTGCAGCGCACTGCTTCAAACGGTAAGAGAGACACCTGCTGGACATCAGTGCTATTAGCTGCTTCGCCTAGGCTCCTCAACTACCGAATCTGACTCCATAATCATTTTTAACTGATTTTGATTGAATTGAAATTACAGAAAGCACACAAATATGTGGCCAGTTTAAAAGCACTGTGAATTGTGAACATGTCTTCCAGATGTCATCTGCCACAAATACATTTACTTTTAATTTAGAATTGAAAGCTTTGATTATCTGCTAATTATGTTTAGAAGTTTGGGGTCAGTGATTTATTTATTTAGTTATTTATTTGAAAAATTCCAATAAAGAACTGTTTAATAATAAGAAATGTTTCTTGATGTTACTTTCACAATATTACTCATTTCTCTATTCTATACTTTTGATCAAATAATATAAAAAACCCCTTAGTGAGCATAAGAGACTTCTTTCAGAAACACTGAAAAAATCGTATCAACCCCACAATTTAAAACGTTAGTGTATGTATTTATGTATTACAAATCATTGCTCTGTAATGAAGCAGCAGTCGTGCTCAGATTTATAATGATTAACATGAGACAGCTCCTGTAAATCAACACTAAAGTAACAATTAAAAGTAGAATGATTGAATTGGTAGTGCATCATCTGTAATATGACGAATGTCTTGATTCTACAGGTTTGGAAGTGATGCTTCACGGTATGTGGTGAAGCTCGGGGATTATCACACGAGGGAGCAGGATGATTTTGAACGTGTCCTCTCTCCAGAGCGCGTAGAAGTGCACAGGAAGTACCGAACGGAGAGCTGGGAGCATGATGTGGCTCTGATCAGACTGAAGGGCGCTGAGGGGAAGTGCGTGTCCTTTAACCCTCATACTAACGCCGCCTGCCTGCCTGCACCTGGCAGTAAGTGGGGCAAGAGACCCGCGTCATGTGTCATCACTGGCTGGGGAATGACAGGTAATGTTGGGCTGACACAAAATACTTTCTTTTTTTTTTTCAAAAAAATTTATATATACACACATATTAATTTATATAAAATACCGTTCAATGTTTAGAATCTTTATTTTTTTTGTTTTCGAAAGAAGTCTCCTAGGTTCACCAAGGCTGTATTTATCTGATAAAGCAAAAAATACAGTAAAAACAGCAATATTTTGAAATATTATTACAATTTAAAAGAACTGTGTTCTATTTAAATGTAATTTTAAATGTTATTTATTTTTGTGATGCCAAAGCTGAATTTTCAGCAGCCATTATACCAGTCTTCAGTGTCACATGATCCTTCAGAAATCATTATAATATGCTGATTTGGAACTCAATAAACGTTTCTTATTATTGTCCATTTTAAAAAGTTTTTGCTGCGTAATATTTTTGTGGAAACTGTGATAAACTACTGTTCAAAGGTTTAGGCTAAGTAAGATTTTTTGAAAAAGAAATTAATACTTATTTTGGTAACACTTTACAATAAGGTTCATTAGTTAACATGAATTAAGAATGAACAATACTTCTACAGCATTTATTAATCTTAGTTAATATTAATTTCAGGATTTCCTAATGCATTATTAAAATCACAAGTTGTTTGTTAACAAATTACACCTTATTGTAAAGTGTTACCTTTTTTTATTAGATTGATCAAATGTTACAAAAGATTATTATTTCAAATTAAAGCTGTACATTTGAACTTTCTATTCATCAAAGAAACCTGTTTTTTAAGCTCCAAATCCGCATATTAAAATGATTTCTAAAAGATCGTGTGACACTACAGACTGGAGTAAATGGTTGGTGAAAATAAAACTTTGCCATCATTTTTCAATATATTATACATAACAGTTTTTTTTATTTGTAAATGACTGTTTTTACTGTATTTATGATCAAATCTATGCAGCCTTGGCAAGCATAAAAACTTCTTTCAAAAACATTCTAATTAAAAATGTTTGAATTTTTAATCTTTTATCAGTTATTATAAAGGTTAAAGAGATATTTCTCCCAAAAATATGAAATTAACATTTTTCAAAATATCTTCTTTTGTGTTCCACAGAAGAAAGTCATATAGGTTTGGAACAACATTTTGGAGCAGAATTTAATTTTTGGGTAACTGTCCCTTTACATTCATTGCAAATGGTGTTTCACCTTTTGTTTTTCCTGTATTTTTCAGACACTGAGCATCCCAGCACTCTTCTTCAGGCCTGGGTTCCTCTTCTGCCCTCGTGGCAATGTAAGAAGAGTTACGGCGAGCGTTTCACTAGCCACGACATGCTGTGTGCTGGCAGTATGACATCTGACCTCAGAAAGCATGCTGACAGCTGCCAGGGCGACAGCGGGGGTCCGCTAGTGTGTCAGGGCGAGGCAGGGCGCTGGGTACTGACAGGGGTCATTTCTTGGGGTCACGGCTGCGGTGACCCCTCGTACCCAGGTGTGTATTCACGGGTCAGCCGTTACCTGCCCTGGATCGAACAGGTGACGCACAGCACCGCCCCTCTCCAACACTGAAGCACCGCTTTCTCCGAAAACATCCCTCCTGTCACACTTCGGAGAACCAGGACTCTATGAAAGGAAAAACAAGATCCTGAGAGTGTTTGACACTCAAAACTCTGGATCTTAATTCCTCTGTATTCTATCTGTACAATTCAATTTTATGTCTTTAGCATTTAGAGATTAGGATCTTTCGTTACTCGCAGACTGAGTCTGTGAAGGTTTCATTCATGTAGGACACTGTAGAATGACCAGTGTGATGGTAAATGGACAGTTTACCTCCAAATTAAAATACTGTCATCATTTAGTTCCAAACTCGTATGAGGATGAATAAACGATGACAAGATTTACATTTTTGGGTGAACTGGCCCTTTAAAAGAGTGTGATTCTACTGTGCATTTAAAATGCTTGTAGTGCCGTCCAGAGGCTGCAGTGCATGTCAGTGTATGTATTGTATTTAAAAGCCATTCGATGCAGCTGCCCAGGCCTTCTGCATGGTAGAGAATGGTAGCATAAGCTCTGCAAAAGCAGGTTTATTTCTTATTCTGTGGGGCGGAAGAAAACTGAATGGATTCCTCTACTATCCTTATTTAACAGAAGGCCTCTAATCTTCGAGGAAACATTTTCAGTGTTGTGGATTAGACAAGTAAAATGAATCACGTAGGTTTTTTAGATAGCGACAGTCGAAGTGATCTTTAAAGCCATGTGTCTTCTATATGTGTCATACATCTAATGCAGTTAGAAGTTTTAATTTTTTATCATGTACAGTAAATCATGATATTTAACGCATTGGTTTACCAAGTATGCTGTGTGTCAGTACTGATGCATTAACATACAGCTCTTAAAGATAAATGACTCAATATGTTGTTTTGTTTTGTCTCAGTCTTAGTAGACGTTTTAGGGCATAAATGGCATTTTAAATTCATAATAGTGAATAACCTAATGTGGCTTTTCTCTTATTTGTCATGGTGATTTACAATACAATGTGTGTCTTTATGTAAATGCAGTATTGCAGTTGATAATGGGTTTTGTCCATGCAAAGGGTACAATCAAGAGGAGCTTCTCATTTCGAATGCATTCCAAGAATAGGTTTGGGACAGTGACTGTATTTTAGTTGACAGTCAGTTTAATGTGATTTTATTTTGTAGCATCTCTTAACAGTTCCTGTACTTTTTTTCTGCGAACTGTTTTCATCCAGTGGGTGGCGATATTGTGTTTTTTACTCACTTCTGTTCTGTGCTGTATCTAGAAAAGATTCTTCAGTCTGTTTCATATTTTAAACCCCTTCTGACTGTTTCTTCATCAGAATTTCAGAACAGAATTTCAGTGATATTCATGCAAATAATGGTAGATTTTTGTATTTGACCAACAGAGAAAAATGTAAGTAACAAGGGCTCTTTAAATTAGTCATTAAGAGAGGTAATAGGCAAATGTAAATAGGAAATGACATCACAGATGATGATGATGATGATGATGATGATGCATGGCTGAGAATGTAAAAGCCAAGAGCTTCAAATACATTCGAATTTGTAAGGCCATGCATGTGGTAATTGCACATTTGGACATTCTAGTTGGTTGGGGTGAAAGTATTATGACATTTAGTCAGGTATATCTCATTGGCTAAAAATTTCATATGGGCAGGAATGTCCATTTTTATGTGTGCACTACTGATGCAACAAATAAGAATCGCTCCCTAAATTACTGGCTGCAAGATCTGAAATAAAAGCCAGTTCTTAACATTAAAAAGTTATATTCAGCCTGCTTCATAATTAATGCATATTGTCTTACAAATTCTTCTAATAATCTGGTATTGCCTGCTAAATTAGTTAACAGGCATATATTATTCACGTATTCTTAATGTAAGTGGAGCCATGCCTTCCGATGGGCCTGCATACTTCTACAGCGTTATATTGCTATAAAACCATTAGGCCTATACATTCATAGTGGATTTTCAAGAAAAAAGAACAGTTGGGTTTAGATCTCAAAACACTACTTTTGTTTTTTTGTTTTTTTTTTGCTTAGTAGATACATTCTGGAGATGTATTGAATGGAAACTGGACTGTACTGAGTGCTCCTCCTCTCTAAAGACTAACTTCTTTCTGTGTTTTGGATGGTGCCTGCTTAGATCTTCAAAAGCCATTCTAAAAGTAAACTACACTGGCCTCTCAGAAGACTGTTTAAAGGGGCCAATCACTGCATCAGAGCTTTGGGACTCTTCATCAACAGCCGTGATAAGGAGCTCATCTCCCTGACACACTGGAGAGGGTTGATGTCTGTTGCATGTCATGCAAGCATCTGTTTGTATGTTGATGTTCTCAGTCATTACCAAGTCTTTGATTTTCTGTAAAAAAAAAGAAAAAAGCTTTGAATATTTTCATGTGTGACAAGTGCCAAAATAAAGTGACCTCTTCTTGTGGCATTCTATTGCTTCACATGGTTTTATTATTTATATTTATTAGAAATACATTTTTGAAAAATATTTCATAAATCATTTGATTAAAATAAGACATTCTACTTCTGAACTGTTTTGTGCTGCAAAAATAAAATAAATATACTGATACAATAAATTAAATAATCTTTGCTATAAAGCAAATGAGTCCATTAGTTTTAACTTTTGTCTGGTTTCTACTGTATTCCAAATTTACCTCACCAAAATTTACCTGACTGTAGTTACTATTTTGGCCACGAACTACCATGGTAAATTTTGCAAGGGTTATATAGCCGTAATTCTTTCACTCTCTTTTTTGTTTGTTGCACATAAAAACTCGATGTAAAGATATATATTTATTAATAATAATATGCTTTATGTATAAACTGTGCCTATGTCCCTCATAAAAATTAGTAAAAATGATGCCAACAATGAATAGCTGATGCCAGCTTAGTCATTTTTATATAGATTTTAAGAAAAAACAAGTAGCTTACTTTTTAAAATGTATTTATTTATTTATTTATTAATCACAGCTAAGAACCATGATTTTGTACTTGGTGATTGGTTTGCAGGTGGTATTGCTCATTATAGACAGCGTCTGATTGGACAAAAATCTTTTTTAAGAGTAGCCTACATAAATTTAATATATAATGGGTTTAGGTGATACATTAAAACAAATTTTTGTATAACATATCTTTTGAGTTTTTTTAAAACAAATTTTAAATAAATAAATTAATATGATAAAAATTATTATTTTATATAATAATTATATAATATATAACATTATATATGTAAGCGTTATATTAATATATAACAATAAGTTATCAGTAATAATATTTATCATATTAATCAATTAATTTATTTAAAATTGCTTTTAATGTATCACCTAAACCCATTATTCATCTGTTAGAATGTTTCATTCAGAAATCACCTTATCGTTCTGCAAAAACAACTGGTAGGTAGCACACCATGACAGGGGTGTAGTGCATGGATGGAGGAGCTGAGAACTTGAGGACTTGGGCTGTTTTGTAAAGAACCCTCCCCGCGCGTCTGTCAGTTGCTCTCTCGCTCATTCGGCGCGGGCTGAAGATGGCGGAGCAGCGCGAGCGGCGCAGGATGCGCTCACGACACATCAAAGTTCTTTCTGTGGCGTTCAATTGATTCGGATTTTCGCGACCGCTCTCAAAGTGGGCTTTTAAAACGGTAAGGGGATGCGTCATGAGTGCTGTATTGCATGCGCGAAGTGTAGAGCTGTTTGCTTTCTCTGGAAACACACACACACACACACACACACTGGTTTGGCGTTGACTTCAGTTGCAATGTGGCAGTCCGACAGATGCAGGAACATCTCGCCTTCAGCCTGAAGCAATGCATGAGGACTAGAATGTTGCGTGACATGTTCGAGGAACTGGGTATGTACTCGGAGATTGTTTGTAGATCGAAGACAAATCAGTGCTATTGTTTGCAAAGTTGTAATGTTTACACTACAGTTTCCGTGAGACCATCAAATTCTCTACAGTCAGTACAATAGGTAGGGGAGAGACCTGTCAAGATGTTTAAATGCCCCTTTAAATGGGCTTTGTCGTTTGTTTTTAGTTTGTGTTCAGCTTTTATAACTTAATAATGGAAACGAAGGAGCTGTAGCACATTTATGTGGTGGAATGGGGTTATTCATGTATTAGCAATAGCAGAGATTGACAGATTTATTTGAACGATAACAATTATTTTTAGATTTAAGTGTCCGATAAATTGTATCCTAAACACAAACGATGTTTAATTTTAGACAGTAATGATAATTAGAATACAAAACAAAGATATATTCATTATGAATGTTTGATAAATAGGCTAATAATACTCCAATAATTAGGCTATTATTGTTTTGTGATTTTTTTTCTTCATTAGCCTATTGTTTTGCGCTAATGCTAATTATTAAGCTACAAATTTATGTGCAACAATTTTTTACAGCCGCAATTTTTAACAGCCATTCGTTCTAAAGTAAAAAATTTTTACTTGAGAATGGCTGTTAAATATTGCTGCATATTTATCCAAAAATAATTCATTAAATATGTTATTTTTTACCTGTAAATGCCGTTGTTCGTGCTGTTTTTTTAGAGACTGATCATATGGTGGCATTTAACAGTAGCCCAATATAAATTACTATCGGTTCATATCGGTAACAATATATCGTTCAAACCAATTATAGGTCAATCTCTATTACAAAGGACCATTGGTTGCTGTTATTTAATTCATAGGACAAACAAACCTGTTGATATATCTTTGTGTTAAAACATGACCTGTACTGCTTGTAATTGTTTTGCTGTGGGCATTTGGGGTATTGTCAGCGTGCAGTCTGTGATTTTCTGCCAAGGTGTGTGTGGGAAGTTTTCTCTTGATGTGCTTATTTTGTTTGTGTTATGCACATCAAAAATGTTTTAGAGAGAAAAGTGGAAGGTGTGCAGATGAAGTTGATATTTTCTGTCATTCCGACATAAGAATATCAGTTAAGTGACATATTTCAAAGCACAAGGGCCTATTTGCTTTTAAGATGCTTGTTAAAGTTCTATGTTTTGAGGGAGTAGCTGGACTGTATGATTAGGAAAGCATCTGTTTTCTTCCCTGTGAAGCCTCACGGCTAGATAGTTTCACTGGCTGTGCATCCAAGCACATCCATTTCTGTGATTTTTACGCCATAAATTGTGAGTCAAATGGAAATTAAGTCTCATTTAATGTACCATTGATAGATGTTTGTGGTTCCATATAAAAATGAAGCAGGGGGAATCTAAAGTGGAAAGACACAAAGGACTGTATTGAAGTTTTGAAAGAAATGTCTGTTGCTGGTGGAGTGATGGCACATTTGAAATGAAATTATTAAAGTCGTTTTTTAGACGCTTTAGCTTCGACTCAGTAATTACATTCGGCAGCTATTGAAGTAGGAGAAGAGAATAATAAAAGAGCTTCCGCCTCCTTTGAAATGAACCTATTAATGCCTCTCATTCGACTGAGGAACCCAATGATTGCTGGTCAGAGAGCTGAAGATGAATACTAGTCATTGAGTGCCTCATTGATGTCCTTGATGAGTCAGATATAATTAAACATTGTTGCTCATAGGCTTCATTCTCCAGGCTGTAATTTGCTTCATGAAGAGTTTAATCAGTGCTCGATAAAAGTGGAGTCAAACCTGTTTACGTGCTTACTGTGTAAATAGACCTACCTTATCTGCTCACGACAACCACCTCCTTCAATCTGTCATACCGTGGAAGCACATTAAACACAGTCACACATGCACACACATTCTTATAAATTAGTTAATGATCTTATTTGTAATGCACTTTCATGCACATATAATACTGAGTGCTGGTCATCAGCTTACTTGTGTCCAGTTGACATCAAGTGAATTGTATGGATTTTTCTCCATTCTGAATAGGTGAGTCAACAAAGCTGTTCTTTTCTTTTTAAATGGAGCAAAACCTGCTTTATTACTGTATATGAAAGCTAATCCTTATCCTATGGTGCATTAGTGGCTGGTAACAGTGTGTCAGTTCTGTTTTTGTCCTGCAGCCTTAAACATTGGCCAGTGTTGTTTTGAGTATGAATAATTGCTATATTTAATGGGACTAAACAAAATGTGGTTTGTGGTCTTGTTTAACTAATTCAAGTGCAGTAGTGTATTACCCATTGTCTGCTAATAGTTTGTAGTGCTCTATTGTCATTTGGCTGTTCCATAGTTTAGAGTTTATGCAATGCTTTTTCATTACTGTTTCAGAGTTTGTTTCATAAGGGGGCTGGCGTGGTGGCTTTCTGTTTGTGGTGTGGAATGCTGCAATGTCTGGTTGCAGTCCTAACCAATATCTATAAAACGTTCCTTCAGTTCCCAACGAGTTGCTCTGAGTCACTGAATTCTCAGAGTGCTGATTGCATTTTGAATTTATTAACTATAAGATATTTTGTTGGATTCTGTTTCTCTGTTCTTAAAGGCCTAAAAGGCACTTGAATTCACTAAGTTAGGATAGATATGCACAATAAGGCTATGTCAACAATGCACATGCTCTGCGCACAAATCCAGGACTGTGGATAAAGCAAGACAAATGCTGATCATAAATATATTTATATATGTAATTTTTGATTCTAAATAGTGTCTTTTACGTAATAATTGTTAATTGTTGCTATGTATTTGTTGCTTTCATGTTGTTAGCTTAGCAGCATGCTTAGCAACATGCTCCTGTGTGTTTAGTTATTATTGTGCCCTTCAAGTGGAGTTAAAAACATCATAATTATGGGTTTCCGAACACGTGAATATCAAGCAAAGTCTTATTTACAAGTGAGAAACTAGATGAATTCTAGAATGATACAGCATTGAAAGGGGCATGCAATTTAAAACATGGAGGAAACACTGATCTGTAATATTGATAATACAATAAATTATTATATTTATAATCTATATAGAGATCAGTTATCAGAATGCAAGGTGTAAAGTTGATAACACAGTTTTCACGGTTTGTTTTATGTAACACATTTAGTTGTGATACAGTGACATGACATGCATAAATAAGTGATATTGAATCTCAATTTAAGTTGTTATTAATTTTCTGTTCAAAATATGATTCTTTTGCTTTGTTTAGACTCTTGCTGTGGTACACTATTAAAAAAACCCGTAAAATTTACGGTAAAAAAGCTGGCAGCTGTTAAATTTACATTTAAAAAAACCGTATTTGAATAACTGATATAATGTTAATATACCAATCTTTTGAAGTACTGAAATCTGTTTAGCACCTTTGTAAATACACTGATAGCCACCAAAAACAGGTGGTGATGAGAGAGTCACATGATGAACCAAAGCTTATCACAAACAGCTTTTCCACAAGCTGAGAAGGAAAATATTAATATATATAGATGGTGCACAGTGTCATTCACACAAATACTAAACACTATCATGGTAACACACATGAAACTGAAATAATACAATAAACATTCATTTAACAGCACTATATGTAACATACAACCCTAATGTACACAACTGATAAGAGAAAACTAAGAAGAAACATAGTTATTTTAACGAAAAAACATCAAATGTGAAATGTAATGCAGGGAATTCTGGGAGTGCCAATTTATGTTTTTTTTTTTGTTTTTTTTTAATGTAAATTATGCGTTCTTTTTCACTTCCAAAATCTACCGTAAAATTACATGTAATGTCCAACACAGTTTTTCACTGTATATAGTAGAGGAAATTACCGTTAACCAATTAATAGTTTTTTACTGTAGTATTTTTATAGTCTTTTACCTGTCTTTTCACGGTTATTTTTTACAGTGTATGTTTTTGACTTGAATTTGTGACCTGTCTTAATAATGAACGTGTGAGCTTCTCACATGCACTTGAAGGCAGCATCTGATCCATTTCAGTTAGGATGCTGCCTTAGAAGGCAGTAGACTGCAAGGCAGTTCACTAAGTTTGGAACAGAGCCTCTGTCTGTATCTTAGGGCTATCAGTAACTCTTAAAATATGAATAAATACCCTGATAGTTTGAGTTTCAGCATGATGTGTTTAGTAAAATGACAAACACTGGGGAAAATCACCCAGAAGGGTCCAATCCGTGTTTCAGTTGCCAATTGTTTTCTGTAGGGTATGACATTTCATTGTAAATCTGACTGTGGAGGTTTCCAGTTAAAGCTTGATCTCTTGGTAATGTGCATGCTGATGCTCTTTCTTCATTGTAAATAGTCCCATTGCTTTCTTAGGTTGAAGTTCATGGGATGTAGTTATAGCCATGATTTTTGTGCTCTGTAAATGGCTGAGGGTACTCTTCTGTTCTTATGTAATCCTTTTGTCTCCTTATCAGAGCTGCAAACCCCTTATGATGGAGCTATCATGAGCATCTATGTGGGAGCATTCACATTTAATCCAACAGGTGAAAATGTCAGCTCAGTTTAAACTAGGATCAAGATGCTAACAATAGAATGTGTGAAGGAAGGCAGAGGTAGCGTCTTCAAGTCTCCTAGACGAGCGCATCCTGTCCCCAGGCAGTAGTCTCCAAGTCTCGCAAGCCGAGAGTTGCCACACTCTCTCCGAGAAGGAAGTTAGGAAAGGATGGTAGCAATGTTGAAAAAGCCAGTGAGGGGGAGGGTGACGGGCCGCTCCACAGGGAGCCAAGAGCTGTCTGGTCAGGGATCAAATTCTCGCACTGTTGGCTTGCTCGCATCCATAATTCATGTGCTTTTTTACTTGCAGAGGAAAATGGAAAATGTGCTGTGCTTTTTCCTCCAACTCTCTCCCGCTCTCTCTCGCTCTTGTATTTGGTTTTGTCCTTTCATTTCATCAACCCGTTCCAACTATTCTCTCTGACATGAAAGAGTCTGCTTGAAAGCAGGCATTATTTGCTGGGAAATCCGTGGATTTTTTCGGTTTGTTGGATTTTCATTTTTCCGCCTGTACTCATTCCTGTGGCTCTTAGACTTATTTTTCTGCACATTGCTTTCATATAGGTTAGGAATGTGCAAAATAACGTATTTTCAAAACAGGTTAGCCAGTGAGTTGCGTGAATGACTAGTTGAATAGTCATCTGACCTTGATCGCGCTTGTTTCCTCAAGTATCTATTTTTACCCAAAGCACCTGGAAGTTTTGGTGTGTTCACTTCACGTCTTACTGTAATTATGAGATTACAACTTGTAAACGTTGTAATTAGAATGCATTATAATGTAGTCAAGCAATTATTTCATTATATGTCTGTTTAATAATTCCTATAATTGACTGTTGTTAATAATGTTGAAATAAAATGCAGTTTAATTTAGTCAGTAAATGGTTGAAATAATATCTAATGTCCCTATAAATATACTATTTAATTAGTGTATTGATAAGGCATTTGCAAAATGAGATTATATTGTGGATTTGTCTATTGATTGCTCAAATGAATAGATTCATTTTGCTGTTAATAGCATTGCCAAAGAAATACATAATTCTAAGGATGTGAATAGAGTAGAATGTCTTGGTTGTTGTTTAGTAATTATGTCATTGTGTAAATGCAGCATTTGACATTTGACATTTGACACAAAAATCGGCTAAAATAGTCAATTTATATTAGATGTAACAATTTTGCATCTGTTTTGTAGTAAGACACAATGGCTATGTGTTAGAGCAAGAAAAAAAAATCTAGATAAACTAATCAACCTCACTAATTAACTAGTCAACCATCCTGACCCTTATATGTAGGGTCAGATGAAAGCCAGGGCCTTTTCTGCTTCAGTTATCTTTTTTGAGGGGACTTTATGTAATAAAGATGTTTACGTTCCCACAAAATGAGATATTTTGTGTCCTGGAAACCTCCACATTTTCAGATACAAGCTGCACCGAGCACAGCAGGAAATGTATTTTTCTCCCCAAAATCTGTTAACCCCAATAAATCCATTTTCATTCAGTTCAGTGGTTTTAAGTTGGCAAAGAAATCGGTCTTTCCTGCTTTTTATCCAATCGATTACCCATTCTGGCTTGTTTGACCAGCTGCAAAAGCTCACATGGCCGTCTGCTCATATTGTCATAATAAGGTCAGTACACAGAATGTTAGACCACCGTTTCTGTCACTAGCAGGTAAACCCCAGCAGCGCCTCATAATCAGAGATCAGACTGTGTTGTGATTGCTAATGAAGACTGTATGTTATTTACTCAAAATGTTTTGCTCATAGATTCACGGTTTAATGAATTCAGGATGATCATCTCCTTATTGGCCGGGTGAAATAATCAGCGAATGGATCTACTGTAGAACAGAATTCACTTTTCCTCTAAGTGAATTGATCTGTCACCCCAGGTTACCCATGAACATTCGTCTTCCAATGCTCTCAGAACACAAGGAGGTGAAAATGGTTTCTGTTTATGGTTAGTAGACACCCTTTTTAACAGTGTTGGGGAAGCTAATTTGAAACAAGCTGCAAGCTTCTCGTGATTTAAAAGACTACAGTCAAGCTACCACTTAAAAAAAAATATATAGTCAGCTACATTATAAGCTGAAGCTATGCTGCAAATTTGTGCTCATTCGCTGCGTTTCCATACAGATTTGCGCAAAACATTTGTGATATTTCAGAAATGTTGATTAAAAAAAAACTATTGCGAAATGACAGCATTTCCATTAACCGTGCATGAAGGTCCACCCTTAAACCCATAGACTGTAAAAACATGTGACATCATTTGGAACCCAAATCTGCGCAGTCGTGATTCATTTGCAGTCCGAATCGGCGCAGTAGTGATCGTGAGTTGGAGCCGCGTTATCAAAGTCCAAACTCCTGCAGACCCAATCACAAGCTCACAATCATGACACCACATGCCATATTTATAGCGTCAAGTAACTAATTAAAAGCAAACGTATTTGAAAACCGTACACTTGACCATACATTTGCGTGAAAAGACCTACCTAAAATGATGGAAACCATGTTTGAGAAAAATGTATTTGAAGTGTAATTAGATTTTTTTTTAAGTTTGGCTCATGTCCTATTCGTTTACATGAAGTTATGAGTTATGACCTATACTGCAGCCAGCCACTAGATGGTGGTGATAAATGTTTTGGCTTCACTTTTCAGGACGTGTGCGGCATACTTACCTCACCATCAGTGGGGCATAACAAATCATACGAAGTTGTACAATTAAGATCAAACAGTTCGCTAAAATGTAAAATAGTAACGAATTGTCGAGAGGGTATATGTGTGTGTGTGTGTGTGTGTGTGTGTATATATATATATATATATATATATATATATATATATATATATATATAAAATATTTCCCTCTAAATAGCAACTCAAATCAGTGAATGACAACCAGTAAATAGCTAGATGATGCACGTCTTTGTACTATTGGGTGCTAGTAGGCGTTCATAATTGGTAGTCACCACATCACAGCTCATTTGTAAACATGCAGTATGAATACTGCTAAACTTTGTTTTACAACTTGTGGTCAACTCGCCAGCTCTCATTCAACTGAATGACTTCAATTGCTGTGTGGCACAATCGCTGTCAGTGTGAACACCCTCAATGCAGACTTATCCACATGCTCTCTATATTCATTATTTCATTAACAATGAGCGTGTCATCCTTTGTTTAAAGTGCCCATTAGAACAACCCATTTAGATCTGACTTTCATTAACCGCAGAGCCTTTCTGCATTCATCACTATGCAACACTCCACCATCTACAAAACCATTAGTTTATTTGCTTGGCGAGTCTGTATGTATCTTCATTCCCTTAAAATGACTGGGATTGAAATGACTGGAGGTTTTCTTCATGCTGGATTGCTTTCAGTCTTGCATCATTTCCTTGTCATGTGCTTTGGACTGAAGGCACTTCAAAGACTGTCATCTTCATGCCGTAAATGGAAATCCCTCATTATGGCCTTTCATATTTCTTGGCCATCGTTTATCACACTCTGTTTTCTGTCAGAGAAATCTGTATAAATCAAAACATCAATGCAGTATATATTGAAAAGCATGAAGCATTTGTTGTTGATTTCCATTTTTCCACAGTTAATTCAAATCGCTTTTATAAACTAAGATGGATGCGTCCTCCCTCATGGTCAGTGCCGGTCACGTAGTTCATTTATTTTCCGTTAGCTGGTGCAAGAATTATAATTAGTTCTGTTTTTCTGCAACAAGAGAGCTTGATCTTTGATGTTGTTTCTTCATCATTGGACAGACAGAACTTTTCAGGATTTTTTTTTTTTGGAAAATGTTGTGAAAGCACCATCTTTAATTTGTCTGATGTAACCAGAAATGGATCTTTCTAATCATGTTCTTGAAATAACACACTAAGAATTTTAGTTCTGGAGCTCTGAAAACATATTAGGGTCAGTCAGTTCTCCCATGGTAGCAAATCCTGTTACCAGCTGCACTCCTGCATGTCTTAAGCTGTGATGTCTTCATACTGAGCATATCACACCAGTCCTCAGGTCCTTACACTGGCTTCCAGTTACATTTAGGATTGATTTTAAAGTACTTTTACTCGTTTATAAGTCACTC
>JAFVLL020034439.1:0-31248 GCA_021397915.2 Tor tambroides
CATTAATATAAAGTCATGCAGGGCATGAAGTTTTTCAGAAGCACACAGCGTGATTCACAAAGTGTTTGTCATGTTCATCTGATCATTCACTTACAGTCTCCACATTTCTGTTTCTATGTTGCTGTGACATGAAGCCAATACCAATGAAAAAGACCTGGGTAAGTATTAAAACTGATGCAGCAAGAGTTTTATTGTGAATCAATAGTTCATAAGTATGATACGAAAATATTTGTTTTAAACCTGTCTGTCTAGTGCATTACTAAACAAACAAATGATGAATGTGAAGTGATTATTAGAAGCATATTTCTGTCATGTTCATCTGATCACTCGCTTATAATCTCCTTATCTGTTTCTATGTGCTGCTGTGACCTGAAGCAAAGATCTCTGAACAAATAAATAGAATGGGTATGTATTACAGCTGATTCAAAGAGGGGGAAAAATGGCTTCATGAGTATAGAGTAAAATTTAAAAAAAAAAAAAAAAAAAAAAAAAAAACATTAATTGCTGTGAAAGTGTTTGATTCAGTGATGAAATTTACTAGTGTTCGCACACAATATTACTGTAATTATAGATCATAGTCATGCAGATGAAGTGATTATTAGAAGCACATGAAGAATCTCACCACATTCTCAGTGTTTCTGGCATGTTCCTCTTTTCGTTTACTTATCTCCTCATTTCTCTGTTTCTATGTGCTGCTACAGATGACGCGACTGTGAGTGAAAATGAAAAAAGTAAGTATCCATAGTCTATCTATACTTTCATTAGAAGTTCTGCGTTTTGTTTGATTTTTAATATGATAATTACTGAAGTATTGAGCTGCATGACATTAACTGATGTAATTGTTACAGATCATTAATAAGTCATTCAGATGAAGTGATTATTAGAAGCACATGAATCACACAGTATCTTCTCAGTGTTTCTGACATGTTCATCTGTTCATTCATTTAAAGGGGTCATATGACGTTGCTAAAAAGAACATTACTTTGTGTATTTGGTGTAATGCAATGTGTTTGCGGTTTAAGGTTAAACCTTATTTTCCACGTACTGTACATTATTGTTGCTCCTCTATGCTCCGCCTTTCTGAAACGTGCTGATTTTTTTTTTTTTTACAAAGCTCATCCTGAGAAGCGAGGTGTGCTCTGATTGGCCAGCTATCCAGTGCATTGTGATTGGCCGAATACCTCAAGCATGAGACGGAAATGTTACGCCCCTTACCGTATTGTGACGGCGTGTCCCAGCGTGACGACACTAAAACAATAACTCATTATAAACGAGGCATTTGTTGCATCCAGTGGGGAGACTGGGGACATAATTACTGATTATAATGACTTGTACTGTCTTTTTACGCGTTGCGTCGCGCCGCGTAAACATTACCATGTCTGCATTTGTGATCGGAGAAACAACAAACAAGCACTACTCTACACTGCTCAACTCACGTTTGAATCATCAGTAGCAGAAACATACTTACAGGCTGTGGGTCAGAAGTGTCAGACTGTCCTTGCAAAGTTGGAATTGCCCCACTTTATCGAAACAGCCTTTGTGCGAGCCAGCATTGTAGGCTACTCTTCCAGGATCAGGAAATAGTCCTCCGTAAAATGCGCTGCACACGAATATTTGGGTTGAACTGTTCTGAAACAGTGTTGTAAATACAACTTAACCACTGATCTAGTTGTCTACTTTTGGAAGCCCAAACAAAGTACTTTCACGTTCACAATGAAACACCGCATCTCCAGGACATGGCGCCGGCAGCAGCAACAATACTACAGCGATAATAATAGTTACGCCGCCTTTGCGTATACGTTTGGCGTGTTTTGCTAATCACACTGTGATGTGGGGGTGTGGCAGAGTCTTAACTTTTATAAAGAATATCTCTTTGGTTTTGAGACTTTAGTCTTTGCAACTTCAGGGATCTTATCTATGCATGAACAGCTTGTAACACTCCAAAGAGAAAGAAACTTGAAATCGCAACATTAAAACTTTTAAAATCTCCTCATTTCTGTGTTTCTATGTGCTGCTGTGACATGAAGAGGAGCTCTATGGAAAACTAAAACAAATGTGTAAGTATTAGAGCTGATACAATGAGAGAACGGTGAACTTTATATAGCTACAGTTTTCATAGGAAATATTTATATTTTTAAACTAGTTCTGCTTGTGTTTGAGGTGTGATTATTCCATATTGAGCTGCATGAGCAGTTACTGATCATTAATAAAGTCATGCAGGTGATGAAGTGACTATTAGAAGCACATGAAGAATCATACAGTATCTTCTCAGCGTTTGTCATGTTCATCTGTTCATTTATTTAAAATCACCTCATTTCAGTGTTTCGTTCTGTTCATTAACTTACTCGTTCTATGTGCTGCTGTGACATGAAGCGGAGGACTATGAAAAAGCATTGCGTAAGTTTCAAAGCAGATACAGCAAAAGAGAGGAGTTTTATTGTGCTACAGAATTTAAATGTTAAATTTTTCATAGTAATTAGTCATTGACTGAACTAATTTTAAAACAAATTAACATTAAGCAACAAATGCAGTGGGAAGTATTGTTTATTCACAATGATGCTTTCACACACAACATACTATAATTGTTACTGATAATTCATTATAAAGTCACTTACATAATGAAGTTAATTTTAGAAGGACACGAATAATCACACAGTATCTTCTCAGTGTTTGTCATGTTCATCTGTTCATTCACTCATCTCCTCGTTTCTGTGTTGCTGTGACATGAAGCTGAGATCTCTAAACAACTCGAGCGACTGCGTAAGTATTACAGCTGATATGAGAGAAATGTGAGCTTTGTGCTACAGTAGATTTTAAATGTGTAATGATTTTTTTCATAGTCAGTATTTATCATTTTCACCAAGTTCTGCTTGTTTGATTTAAGTGTGATTGTCTAGTATTGAGCTGCATGACTTAATATAGCCTACTCATACAACATGTGCTACAATAATATATTAATTGTTCCTGATTGCTAGAATGCTGAATTTACAAAAACTTGATTATGATCTGTTTGATTGTGTATCAGCTGTAGTGTCTGTTCATGTTGTGTTCTTCTGATATTGAAACTCACAGAAAAAAGAAAGCTGTAACTCATTGTCAGTGTTTCTGTCATGATCATGTTCATTCACTCATAATTGTTTCTATGTGCTGCTGTGACAGGTGACCAGAAGATCCCAGAACAACTGTGTAAGTATTAAAACTGATGCAGCAAGAGGAAATTTAGCTTTAAGCGTTTAAATGTAAAATGATTTTTAATATTTTTCACCACATGTTCTACTTGTGCTTGATTTAGTGCAGTGATTAAGTTTGTGATTGTTCAGTATTAAGCTGAATGACATTCATATACTCATGGCTGAATCTCTGTGTTTAAACTGCTGAATTTACAACAAACTCACTTATCTTATCTCATTTCTGTTTCTGTGTGCTGCTGTGACATGAAGTGGAGCTTTCTGAAGAAGTGAACCAAATGAGTAAGTATTACAGCTGACACGAGAGAATTAGCTTCATTATGCGATTAGTAGAGTTTAATATAAACACGTCACAGGTGTTAAATATAATAATTGTTGTGAAAAGTATTGGTAATTCATGTTAGTGATGGATTTAACTAGTGTTCTCACAATATTACAGTAATTATTATAGATCATTAACACAGTAATGTGGAGGATGAAGTGATCATTAGGAGCACATGAAGAATCAAACAGTGTCTTCTCAGTGTTTTTGACATTTTCATCTGTTCATTCACTTAATCTAATTTCCCTGTTTCTTTGTGCAACCTTGACAGATGAAACGGAGACCGGTCAAGAAACATGTAAGTATTACAACCGATACAGCAAGTGTAAAATGTTTTGTGCAAATGTTCATTGAAAAATGGGTTTAATGCTTTGATAAAACCCATACGTTTGTAGAAATATAGTACAAATGCTTCATTACTGTATTTAAGTAAAGTGTTTTTTTTTGTTTTTGTTTTTAAATAGTATTTTGTTGATTACTTCACTACACTAAAACTCTGTTCACATGCAAACACATTTGATCTAATGTTTGCTTTGTCTTTATATTTCTCTGTTTCCAGGTGCTGATGTCCCACAAGAAGAGACACCGAGTCCAGAGATCAGAGAAGGTGAAAGGGAACGGATCATTTATGTTGAAGAGACTCCCATAAGTAAAGTGCTTGGTACTGATAAGAGATTGAGAGACAGACGGGGCAAAAAGAGCATTGTAATCCGTAAAACCAATACTGAAGATGCTTCAACACATGGTGAGTAGTTGTCTTTTAATGTAATCATTTTTAACACAAGAAGTGTTTGTTCATTCTGTAGTATTCATGGGTATCACTGGTAATCTGTAATCTTACAAAATAATGTAACAGTTTTCTAATTTTCATGTGACATGTCTAAAAAGTAGTTTCATTGTCTAATTTGTCTGTGATTTGTTGTTAAAACAGGATCAGATGGAAAAGCTCCTGAAAATGAACTGAAAGAAGGTGAGATTTGTTGTTTGCACAAATTATCTGAACACAAAGTGACTCAAATATGCTATTGGCAATATGTTATTTAAATGATTTTGTACGTTTCATTTCTAATGGTAATTTGATGGTAAAATTGACACTTTGATTTTTCTCAGGAACAACTACAGGATTTGATCTCCAGATTTCTCTTTTTAATTTCTGATTGTCTCTGTGTTTCCTTTCAGAATCATCAGGAAAAGTGAATGAAGAAACTCCTTTAATGAGCCGAAAGGAAGAGGATGGATCAAGTGAGTAGATGGAGAAGAGCTCAGTTTAGGGAGATAAGACACACCCACCTGTCAATCACTGTGACATCAACAACATTTCAGGTCTTTCACAAGCCAGTCCATCCAGTACAACCCATGGCTCTTGTGTAAAACTTTTTTTTTTTTTTTTTTTTTTTCCCCCTTCTCTCTCAGACTAACAGGGAAATGTTGATGAAACAATGTCATATAACTGTATTAATGTTACACTACATGCCTCTTACTCTAAGATGTTTTACCACAGAAGTATCTATCAAACCATTGTATGTGCTGTTCACGGTTAATGTTCTGATTCAGCTTTGATCCCAGTGTCTCTAAAGATCATATTACCTTCTCCTCATGTGCAGAAATTCATCAAACTGTGTACAAGACACACAGTATTCCGTCTCAATGTGACGCTTGTGTTGCAGAAATTAACTACTTAATTTACTGTTCTTTTTAAGCTATTTTAATTTAAACTGAAAACTTTGCATGTTTTATGCTATATTAAATGCTTAAATATGTTATCCAAAGATATGTTTAAAAAAAAAAAAAAAAAAAAATCTTTCTCCGTTTTAATCAAATTACAAATGTGACCTGAATTTCAAGTATTACATCCAGAGACGTATTTGTTTCTCTATTTAGCAGGAAGTAATGGCTACCAGCCGACTCCAATGATTGGTTATCTGCTGTGTTTGGAGTAATTTATGCCTTGTTGATTGGGTTTCTCTTCCATTGTTATGGTGTTTACACTCTTGTTGTAATTGGCGTTTATGACAAGCCATACTTTCTGGTTTGTAAGCTACTATTTGTTTGAATATTGTTAATTTGTTTATATTAATTTTTTGGGAATGGGTTAGTAGAGGTGTGTGGTGGTGTTTTTTTTTTTTTTTTTTTTTTTTTTTTTTTTTTTTCCCCCTGTTCAAGCTAGTTGGGGAGTTAGTGTATTTTGTTTCTTTTAATAGGTTAGTTAATTAGTTTTTCTCTCAACTGGTTAGAGGGGTTATGTTGGTTTGGCCTTTGCCTCCTCTTGAATCCTTGGAATCTTTCTATGATCACAAAATAAAAACAACTTGTTTGATATTGAGTTGATTTTAGTCATTGTGAAAGCACTGGGGTTGGGAACTGGACCTTGCTGCCTTCATACATCACACCATTTTATTATCTTACATGTTCCTCTATCAATAGACTATAGTGGGAACATAGAAGAATTTGGGAGCTTGTTTATCAGTAACAATTTAATCTGCAACAGGATGTAAACAGCTCCACTGTAGGACAATAACATTTGTAAATGGTACATGCTCTTATTCCCTCTTGTATATTTTGCCTGACCGTTTTTGATGTGGGAGGAGAAGAATTTGGAATTTGTCTAACTCTTGTTTATTTCCAAAGTGTGAAGTAATGTATGTAATCCTTGTCATAAATGGCCTTTAATTTCCATAGCAGATGTCTTTAACATTAGTGTCCCTAAAGAGGTATAGGGGAAATTACAATTAAATGACATAGAGAGACCAATATGCTCAACTGATGTTGGTCTGATTTTACTTTGTGGGTCAGATGGTGATGTCTAGTCTCTTCTGTCCTGTTCATTTCTTGTAGATGTAAAGTCATAAACCAGAAAAGCAACAGCCGCCACACTTACCAGAGCAGAAACAACCAATCGTATCAGTTTCAGTAAAACCAACAGTGGACGTGGTCAAAAAAAAAAAAAAAACCACTGAGTTGGATTAATGCATTTAACTCTCATTCAAACAGACTCATACAGCAGGTGCTGATTTTATGGGTTGTTATTATTAGGAAGTCAAGCATTCACTGCGAAGGCAGAACATCCACAAGCTTCACTGTGTGTTTGAATATGTTTGCATGCACATGTTCTTTGCTTACCTAAATAACATGATTAATGTAAGCAATTCTAAACTCTTTTAAGGGCTTTAGCCACATCTTTAATCTACGCTCTCATAGAAAACTGATTATTTGATTCTTTCTCCAAGATATATTTTGTTTTTGAGGACTAGGGTTTTTTTTTTTTTTGTTTTTTGAGCAACTTGGGGCACCACACCCACCCACGGCCCTCAGACACATGCTTCATACATCTGTTGCTTGTCTGTGGTCTATTCTTTGTTCCAGTGAAATCACAAAAGAAAAGCAAATACAAACATGTTCTTTCTTCATGAATGCATGTGCTGATAAAATGTACACCTTGAATGCAATGTAAGCTACATTAGATAAAAATACATCATCTGTTGAATGAATAAATATAATGTAAATGAAAAGATTGCAATTTTAATAGGTTTGTGGGTTTTTTTTTTTTCACACCCATCTACAGTAAGATGAAGTAACATCTATGAATATGTGCTGCATTGTGGTTGGTCACGATTGCATAAAGTTTTATAAAAAAACATTCACATGAACTGAACACATTTAACAGAGTTCTTCTCTCACACTAACATTATAAGTGGCATACCTGAACTTGGCTGATGGAGTTCAGTAATGTTGACATGTTCAGTCTGGTTGACAGTTAAATTGGACGACACGAAACTTGAGCTTGTTGAACTTTCTGGTGTTGTAGAATTTTGTGGGGTCTCTGAAAGTGACAGATGTTAGTGTGTCATATTAATTTTTTTAAATGGAATTAAATGTACAGTATAGTTCACCCAAAAATAACCTCATTAACGAAGAAAGAAACTCAAACAGGTTTGGAACAACTTGTGGGTAAATAAATGACAATTTTTATTTTGGGCAAACTATCCCTTAAATACAGTTAACACCATACAATGTGCATGTACATTGACAAGAACAGAAAATAAACATTTTAAAATATTACAATAAGACAACAATATAATTCACAGTCTTGGAAAATTACACTGCTATTTGCTCACCATTGACTATAATATTGAAACTCATGTAGCTGGTCTCACTGCTGAAAACTGTTACTTTATAAAGTCCAGAGTCTGTGGTTCTGGTGTTGGTGATGATCAGAGATCCAATATGATCCAGTTGTAGTCTGTCTCTGAATCTCCCATCTGGACCATCATATGTTGAGTTGGTTTGCGTGAGCCTGCCGACTTCAGCTATTCGAGTGCTTCCAAACATCCACTGTATGAACAAATATTTCTGTATTTCATTAGCATCAGTGTGTAGAGTGACAGGGTCTCCCTCCATCACTGATATTGTCTTCACTTCATCTGTCACATCTAGAGAACAAAGAGGAACATGTTTTGTAACAGGCTAAATGCCATGAACTTTGTTAACCAAATTAAATCTGTATTATGCAGACGTTTCCTCTGTGTGAATGTTGAATGAAAACAAGACTTTAAAGTGGGATGTGTTTAGACACGAATATATCAATGAAAGTTCCTGAATTCCTGAATTCAGCAGCAAAGTGATTTTTCTTATTGGCAAGTATTATGCAAACAGAAAATAATCATCTGTGTCTCAACAGGCCACAAAACTAACAGTAATAATGAGAAAGTTTTTCATGAGAACCACGTAATGTAAAATATATATATATATTTTTTTTTTGAAAAGCCTCTAAAAGCCATCTTGGTCAAAAATGAGATAACAGTACTGAGTGAATGCTCTATATATGTGCATCAATTACTTTCACTTCAAATGCGCTAAATCCCAGCCTCGACCCATTCAGAAGTACCAGTACTTACACAGAAACCTATACATAGTAGCCAGAAAGAAATGCAAATTTTAAAGAAAAAATGTCAGACGTACTTAGAGGCTTTTGCATCTGAACTCTTCATATGTAGGCTATATTATATATACAGTATATATATAGGCCTATAATGAAATTAAGCAAAAACACGCCTATAACTTACCAACCAGACGCCACAAGCAGACACATAAAATAAAAGCGTTAACCATATTCACTGGTGGCTATTTGTCATTCACTAATACAGTGAAGCTGTCTAAAAAAACAGCTTCACGCCGCCTCTCTGTCGCTGAATGTCACAGGCTCGCTAGTAGGCGTTCCCTAGTAAGTTTTTATAGTGAATATAACCGGATGCCATGCCAAGATGTTGACACAGCTAGAATAAGTTTTGGAGAGGGAACATTACATGTAAACGAAACAAGAATTTATATGTCCATAAAATGCATATGTTAAGTGAACAAGGAAAAACGTGCTCTTCAATCCTTTCCAGTGATACTGTCTATGCGCCGTTTTGCTGACACTGCACTACCGTGGCTGCGCTGCAATAGGGTCCCTATGCAGTGTCCAGTGCTCTGTAACCTACTCAGTGAGCAGGAGATATTCACGGAAGCTCAGGTATCTATGTTGGTTTTTGATATATTTTATAAAATAATTAAAATAGATGAATCTATGATCCTTTTTTTTGAATTGTAATACTGGATCAGATGTAGTTGACAACACTTTGAAGATGATAATTCTTCTTGGGAAGTTTCATATACATAAAGCAAAAATTACGTCTATCAGTCCCTCTTTTAAGTTTTTTTTGTAAAGAACTTAATATATTATATGACTCACTGACTTCAATTACTAGAAACAAGAAATGTATAAAAACATCTCTCATATTAAAAAAATGTTCTTTGTAAAATTTAATGCTTGATGTATATTTTTTGTATGTATCCCCCATTTTATTTTATTTTATTTTTATTTTTTTTGTGTGTGTGTGAGTTATGTTTGAAGTTAGTATTTCTGTATAAGTGATTTTGAAAGAGAAATAAGAAGAAGAAGAAGAAGAAGAAACAAATGCCAGCAGAGGGCGCCAAAAAAAATACGGAAGCTCATCTCACTTTCGTTTAGAACGCATATGATGACATTGACATAACGTACGTTTTCTTACGGTTTTACAGAAACTATTTTTTTCTTTTTTTCTTTTTTTTTTTAAGTTTAAATCTAGTCAGATAGCTTCTGCAGGTGAACAGCTGATACGTGCCAATATGGGGAACGCCCGCTATGCGTCACACACTGCCAAGTGGAATGTCTAGTTTTTTCCTTCAAGGATTAAAAATACAGGACTTTACGTCGTATTAATATCGTTGAGAAAAGTCGTAATTCCCAGGTGGTTTAACGACTCTCCGTTAGAATTTGTTGTTTTTGTTATACTGTTTTGAATTTATTTTTATCAGTCTAGGTGCTTCGTGACGACAAACGCAATTCATCAACATAAACATTCAACAAAAATATAATCTCATTGATCATCTTTATTAAATTCGGATTCTTCACAGCTCTACAGAAACAGGAGGAACATGTTATTGGTTTTTCTATTATTATTATTAATGGCTGTTAAGTTTTTGGAAGTTTACTTTCGTTTTGATCGCTTTCGTTTTTCGTTTTGATCCAACACAGTCCATAACACCAAAAACAAAAAGAGCATTTGTTCTTATTGTTTTCTTATTTCTAAAATTTGTTCATTTACATATGGTCTAACCAATTTAATAGCCTCCATTCTCGACAAGGCTTTTTGCCCCACCGGATCATTTCGGTAACAAAGACCCCCAAATGCAAAATCAAATTTAAAAGCTTTCGATCGGCACATAAAAGCCTGTTGAATTTTTGTTTTCATAGTCTTCTTGTTTTCGGGGAAGTCGTGGTTAGAGAGTTGGACTCGTAATCCAAAGGTTGCGAGTTCGAGTCTCAGAGATTGTAGGTGGTGGGAGTGAATGTACAGCGCTCTCTTCACCTTCAATACCATGACTGAGGTGCCCTTGAGGAAGGCACCGAACCCCCAACTGCTCCCCGGGCGCCGCAGCATAAATGGCTGCCCACTGCTCCGGGTGTGCGTGTGCACTTTGGATGGGTTAATTGCAGAGCGCAAATTCCGAGTATGGGTCACCATACTTGGCCGTGTCACTTTACTTTCACTTTCACTTTTCATAGACTGTTGCCTGTTATCTTCATCGGTAAAATCCACTTTGGTTAAAAAAAAAATCTGCTTGCCTACATTCTTCGTATTCTTATGGCAAACAAGTATTCATTGTGCTTCTTAAGTACATTTATCTTGTTTTAAATAGATAGCTTGTGTTGTTTTTCACATTTTTGGTCTTAATTTTCACAGTATTTTCCTTAACAGTCTGAAAAGTAAGCACATATTTGTCTTTTTAGCAGCTCACGCAATGATTTCAGTTGAATCTGTTTGCTGAAGTTAGTGTTAAAAGCGTTTCTGTTTGTTTTCTAGGCGTGTCAGGCACAGAGACAAGTAATATGTCAGTGACAGAGGGGGATGCTGTCACTCTACAATCTGATCTTTCGGAAATATTGAATGATGATACAATATTATGGATGTTTGGACCTAAAGACACTCTCATATCTCAAATCCGAAGAGAGGACGACCTGACCTAATTTTTGGTCACCGATGATGTGGGATTCAGAGGCAGATTGCAGGTAGATCAAAACACTGGCTCTCTCACCATCAGAAACACAAGAATCAGACACTCGGGACAATATAAACTAACCATCTCTAGAGAAAAGACTACAATCAAGATATTTAATGTTACTGTCTTTGGTAAGTCTTCCATTGTAACAATGATGCGTGAAGTGAAGTGACATGAAGTGAAGATCTCTGAACAACAAAATGAAGCTTGTAAGTATTACAGCTGATACAGCCAAAGAAAAGTGAACTTTACTGTGCCAAAGTAAATGTATAATATGATTTTTCAGTAATTATATATTATAAATGTTCTGCTTGTGTTTGATTTAGTGCAGTAATTAATGAAGTGTTTGCTGCTTTGACATGAAGCGGAGATCTCTGGAAAACTAAAGCAAATGTGTAAGTATTACAGCTTAAACAACAGGAGAAAATGAGCTTTATTGTGCTACAGTAGAATTTAAATGTTTAATATGATTTTTCATCAACATTTGAACAATTCCAGCATTGTAGGTGTGACATTTTCAGTCAATTTAACCCTATTTATATTTTTCTGGCAATCTAGTCCAGATATCAGAGAAATGTCAGCCTCTGAAAGAGTTGTATATTTTAGATGAGGGAAATGTATTACAGACGTGGCAGAAAAGGTGAGTTTTTGGGTGACAAAATATTTTGTATACTTTCTGTGAATTACAATTCACAAACCAGAAGCAACAATATCCACCGAATGGAGAAGGGTTAGCTCTCCACAGAACAATAAATATCTATTTTATTTCAGTTTTCATTTTCACATTTCAGAGGAAGAAATACTGTTATGGAAATGACTGTTCTCAAAGCAGAATTGATCTGACTATAGAAATGTTTATGCAACTTTTTTTCCTAGCAAGCCTTCTGCAATTTAACTTCTGGAATGCACTTCCGGTTTGGGGATGTTCCATTTAAAAGGACTGAAACAAATTATTTCAACTCAAGATTGCACTACAAATAAACCTCATCTGCCGATTTGACTGAATGAGCCGTACATTTTCTTTTATGTTCTATTTTCAGATGTCAGGAGAATAACGTAACACTATTTTAATGTGACATGGTTTAACAAGAGTATCTGTGGCAAGAGCTCTTCTCACTTCGCTGCATTCTTTTTCTCCTTATTAATTTTTCCTTTATATTCCACTGTTAACTATATGAAAAAAGACAACATATACTTTGTTGTCTGCTCTCCTGATGTAATTTACAACATTTCCCATGAATAATTATTGCACTAAGAGTCTCTTGTTTTTCTCAAATCCTCACATCCCCAAAACATCATAGGGCGTAAGAAAAAGGTGGATAAAATGCTTTAAAAACATTAACAGAGACCTCTACTCTGTATTAAACTTTGACCTCAGTTAATCGACTTAAAACTGAAACTAAAACTTTACATGGAATTGGCTGTACAAGCTGTTTTATTGGCTTCTTTCTATGATTCTTTCCTTCTGATGATCATTCATGTTTATTTCATGCTATAACTAGTAGTAAAGAGGAAGAGATGATCGGTTCACTTGTTCCTCACTGCTGCATTTACTGAGGCGATCTGTCATGCCACATTAAGAATTGCATGTATAGTTTGAATTTTGTGATTAAATTGACAATATTTGAAAAAATTGGATAGGAGACTTGTTAGAGTTTTATTCAGACAGCATGATTTGATTCAACTTGTGGGCTACAACAGCCAGGATTTTTTTTTTCATAACCTGCATCTGAATTGGTATTTAGATATTTTTACAGACCTATTATTGCAGCTCAGAGACAGCATTACTGATTATTAATAAAAAGTCATGCATATGATGAAGTGATTTAGAAATGTATGAAGAATCACACAGTATCGTCTCAGTGTTTCTGTCATGTTCTTCTGTTCATTTACTTATAATCTCCTTATTTCTGTTTCTGTGTGCTGCTGTGACATGAAGCCGAGATCTCTGCACAGCTAAAGCAAATGAGTAAGTTGAATTTAATATAAAAAGTCATGGATGTGACACATTATTTAACTATTGTTTAAAACATATAAATGAATAGTTACTAGTAAATTATGTGATATTGGTGACACTTAACAATAAAGTCCTCTTAGTTAATGTTAGGTAATGCATTTACTAACATTAACACTGAGCAAGCCATTTGTTTTAGTTGGATAATACCTAACATCTTTAATGTTAATTAATAAGAAACTTCATTATTAGTTTATGTTAGATCAGAACCATTAAATAATATTTACAACTTTTGATTTTAACAATATATGAGTAAATGTTCAAAGTAACATTAAGTATTTTTCATTGTTAGTTCATATTAACTAAAGTAGTTAATGTTAACAGATGAATCCATATTATAAAGTGTTTCTGTATTGTTTGTTGCAAATACACATTGATTTAACTAATGTTCACTCATACAGCATTACTGTAATTGTTAGTGATAATTCATATCAAATATTTTACACAATGATTATCAGAAGTACATGTAGAATTACAGTATTTTCTCTGTGTTTCTGTCTGATCATGCACTTATAATTTTTCTTTGTACTGCTGTAACATGCAGTGGAGGACTGTGAAAAAGAATTGCGTAAGTATTAAAACTGATGTAGCAAGAGTTTATTGTGCAACAATAGTTCATAGATATACTATGAAAACAAGGTTGATTACAGTATATTTTCTCAACCTTAACTTCACTACATTTTAAAGATAAATTTAAAATTTTTATTCTGACCATTCATGTTTTTTTTTTTTTTTTTAATGTCATATTTAGGGTGGGTAAATGTAACAGACTGGAGTGCCAAATGAGGCACTAATACACTATGTACTTATTCACTATACTCAACCATGTAATGTGTCAATTTTATAGTTATTTTGTTTTTCATAATAGGAGCCTGATAGCCCTTCCCCTCTGCTATGTAATTAAAGCTGTGAATGAGTGCATGAAGTGCCCAGTGAAAGTGAAAGTTACTTTTAAAAGCAATGTAGTGCAATATTGTGTTACTCCCTATAAAAGTAACTAATTACATAGTTACTTTTTATAGAAAGTAATGTGTTACATTACTTTTCTGTTATTTTTCTTATCTGGGTTGGGCTTCCTTGTTTTGTTTTGTTTTTTTTTAATATACAACGTTCTATTTTGGCAAATGTAAAAGCGCTTTCTATTTGCATGCATTTTTTTCTTTCTTTTTTTTTTTATTTGCAGCACGTTAAGCTCTCTCGGCCACCATAGAAAACAAAGAAACTTACGTTGCTTTTTTGAAAAAAGTAACTCAGATATTTTCTTGTAAATTAAAAGCTAGTGCATTACTTTACTAGTCACTTAAAACAAGTAATCTGATTACATAACTTGTGTTACTGTAATGCATTACCCCCAACACTGTGTCCAACATTCCACATTTCAAGTACATCATCCGGGTATTTAAAGTGGACTTTTTAAATTAATTAATTATCATATAGTTCTATATGTGTAGAACTATATGAGAATTAATTGATATATATATATATATATATATATTATTGATATAAAGTTTTATATATCGATTAATTGATATATAAAACTAGCCAATTAACACATTACTGTAAGATGTATCATATTGTTAATAAAAAGTTATTTACATGAAGTGATGATTAAAGCACTAAAGAATCACAGTGTCTTCATGTTCATCTGCAAAATCATTTGTCTTATTTCTCTGTTTCTATGTGCTGCTGTGACACATGTAGCTGAGATATCTGAACACCATCAAACATGTAAGTACTACAACTGATACAGCCAAAGAAAAAATTAGCTTTATTGTGCTATAGCAGTTTAAATGTATAATATGATTTTTCATTGTTGTTATATATATTATAAAGGTTCTAAATATACATTTAATGACACGGTAAATGCTGTGGAAATATTGTTCACATTAATTTACATTAATGATGGCTTTAACACATGATACAACATTACTGTAATTCAGTAGTTCTGAATTCTGTTCCTCAAGTTTTGCTCCAAATCCAACCAAATACACCTGAACAAGCTAATCAATGTCTTCAGGATTACTAAAAAGCTACAGGCATGTAACTTTGATCAGGGTTGGAGCTAAAGTTGAGAAACCATGCTGTATTTGTTACTGATCATAAATATAAAGCTGTACAGATGATGAAATGATAATTAGAAGCAGTGTTTCTGACATGTTCATCTGTTCATTCACTCACAATTTCTCTGTTTCTATGTGCTGCTGTGACATGAAGTGAGGATCTCTGAAAAACTAAAGGAAATGTGTAAGTTTTACAGCTCGTACAAAGAGAAAAATTAGTTTTATTGTGCTACAGAAAAGTTTAATATCTGTATACTGTAATTCATTGTATGTTTTTACCCTTAGTTCTGCTTGTTTGATTTAGTGCAATTATTAAGTATTGAGCTGATATTAATATATTTATGATAGAATCACACAAAACATTGTGATATATAACATTACTGCAATTGTTACTGATAAATCAATTACTGCAGATGATGAAGTGATTATTAGAAGTACATGAAGAATCACACAGCATCTTCTCAGTGTTTCTGTAATGTTCATCTGATCACTCACTTATCTCCTCATTTTTATTTTTGTATGTGCTGCTGTGACATGAAGCGGAGATCTCTGAACGTCTAAAGCAAATATGTAAGTATTACAGCTACAGCAACAGGAGAAAATGAGCTTTGTTGTGCTATAGTAGACTTTTTCAAACTTTTGTTTGTTTAAATAAAAAAGGGGTCCTTTAAGGCTTGTCAGCAAATGGTCACTATTATGATTGGTTAATGTCATTGTGTAGGAAAATGTGTCAACACTTTCTCACTACTGCATGTGAATAAGTGTGATAAAACCATCATTTACTAACAAAATTTATGAAATTGTTAATTCACGGCTTGTGATGCAGCTGCTGCTTCATCTTTTAACAAAGCTTCTTGCAAGCTCTCCATTACACTGCCTCCTTTACAAAACAAAATGCTCAGAACAAACATATAATTCTTCAATGTGATCCGGGACGCCATTAAAATAAATCATCCACTTGTTTCTGATGTTTGGGTCTTCCTGAAGTGCATAGAGACACAAACAAGCTGTTTAAACTGGACACATCAAAGTGAACATTGTTCTGCTCTTCATTTGTCATGTCAGCAGACTCGAGTGCGTGTAGTACGTCAGAAATGCCAGTGCATCTGTACTCTGTGTTCAGTGTAGACACTGTAAGTAATTATAATTGGTTCTGTTTGCTTTTTGTCACTGCTGAATTCTGAAAGCGATACTCTTTTGTCAATCCTGTGTCACAAGTGTTGTTCAGGAGTCTGCATTTGATGTAGCTCTTCATAAATGGCCTTTACCTAAGAGCAGCTGCTTTCTATGTTTTCAGTCAATTCATTCAGCTCATCTTGGGAAGCCTCATCCATCCTCATCCATCAACAATATTTCCTTGCCTAGTCTTGTGTTATACCCCCATGTCTCATAGATCAGTCTGTACTGCAGTTGTACACCCTTTAACTTTATTTCCTGAAGTTCTCTTCCCTTTTCCGTTAGAGTTTTGACTCGTTTGCTTTGCAGCCCTCCTTCTTCCACAGGTTTGAAATCTGTAACTTCAGGTGGGGCAAGTGATTTGACTTGTATACAGAAAGCCATGTTTTCACATTAGTAGAGTTACCCTTTAAGCTATGCTTCAGCTGTTCTCATGTTTAGTTCTTATAAACACAAAAACTGTAAAATCTTAATTTCAATTTGTAATTAGGCCCTTTTTTAAACTTTAAGGGCCAGATTTACTAAAAAGGGCAAACTAGCGTTAGAGCACAATTTGGAGGGGCCGATTGGAGGGGAAAATTCTGCATGTGATTTACTGACAATGCACACATTAAAAAAGACAGACGCAGCCAGATCATTTCCATAATGACCACATCAATCTACCAAGAGCAGCACAAATTACCGCCTGCTTTAAGACATGCTTTTTTTTTGAGGTGTTAAATACCAGTGGTGCAAATACCAGTAATCTGACGAGTGCAAACGTAAGTAAATCGCATTGCGTGATTCATTCGAATACTCTCCTCCCATAAATTCTGCATCTAAAATGAAAACTCCTACAAATGCATATTCAGTAAGGTCTGGCGCTAAAATAACTGTCACGGCCTTTCCAGCGCTAATTCTTCACTGCGCATCTTTAGCAAATCCTGACAGTGATATTTTAATGCCAAAAGACAGTTTGTGCTGGCGCAAGCTGTTAGTAAATCTGGCCCTTAGACATGTAACAAATAAACATCAGCACACTGAATCTGTCCCCAAAACAGCTGAGCACAGCATGCAGGGAAACTAGATTTGAGTCCTTGTTGCAATTTCCAAGTTTAGTTCCATCTCTAGCCACCTTAACTTGAAAGTTGGGACAGAGCACTTTGTGATTTTATCTTGAAATGATGCAATTTCAGCTCAGTCTAATCACGGTTGCTTGCAATCATTATGCCGACAGTGTGTTCTGGGCTGTGCTTATCTGATGTGCTGGATCCTCATCATGTCATCACTCATGATGGTCTCATTGAGCACTGCTGCTTCTTACAAACACACAGCTTTTCGCTTCACAAGACGTTAATTGATGGACCGGAGTGGTGTGGATTTCTGTGATGTTTTTATCAGCTGTTTGGACTCTCCTTCTGACGGTACCCTTTCACTGTAGAGGGTTCACTGCATTGCGATGTAATGTTACATTTCTCCAAATATGTTTTGATTGAGAAACAAACTCATCTACATCTTGGCAAGTATATATTTTTTAAAAATTTTCCTTTTGGGGTGAACTATTCCTTTAATGGTATAAAGACCTCTTATATGTCAAAAGATCAAGTATCATTTTATTACTCATATCACGACCCCTTTAACTAATGTTCACACATACAACAATACTGTAATTGTTACTGATAATTCATATAAAGTCCTTTACATGATGAAGTGATTGTTAGAAGCACATGAAGAATCACACAGTATCTTCTCAGTCATCTGATCATTAACAAAATCTCCTAATTTCTCTGTTTCTATGTGCTGCTGTGACATGAAGCAAATGACTGTGAGAAAGATTTGCGTAAGTATTAAAACTGATACGGAGAGAAAAATTTGCTTTATTGTGCTACAGTAGAGTTTAAATGTACAATATAGTTTTTCAAATTCAATGTTTGTATTTTTGTAAAGAAGTGTGTTTTGTTGTAATTATATTAAATCTTACAAAACTATATATAACTATATTATAGTCCTGCTGTCCCTGTATAGTGTTAAAACAAAATTACAAATTAACCTCTATGTGCACATTGGACATATTCACCATTGGCTTGCAAACTTTATAGTTTAATCACCAGACTTGTAATAAAATGTAAGTGCAATGCGACTGAAATAAGAAAAAAAAAAAGTAAGAAATATTAGTCAATCAGGTATTTTTATAATGGAACTTAAATAGAACTAAACCATGGCAACAATGTATATATGAAAATGCATAGTCATTTAAATAACTTAATCTGTTCGTTCACTTATAATCACCTCATTTCTATTTCTATGTGCTGCTGTGACATGAAGGCAAGATCTCTGAACGACTAAAGCAAATGTTGTAAGTATTACAGCTGATGCAGCCAGAGAAAAAATGCTACAGTATAGAGTTAATATAAAAATGTCATGGACATGACACATCACTTAACTGATGTTAAAATTTATATAAATTAACATTAACCAATAAGTGCTGTGGATGTCTATTGTTAAGTCATGCAGATGATGAAGTGATTATTAGAAGCACATGAAGAATCATACAGCGTCTACTCAGTGTGTTTGACATGTTCATCTGATCACTCACTTCTAATCTTATTTCTCTATGTGCAGCTTTGACACATAAAAGGGAGATCTCTGAACAAAAAGCACGTAAGTATTACAACTAAGACAGCAAGAAATGTGTTTTAAGTACTGCTTAAATTTGATTTGCCTCCATTTAGTAATTGTCAAAAAATTAAGTTTAAAGTCAGTTAAGACGCTCTGACATACACCTGAAGTGTGCACACAGACATCAAATTCGCATATCTCCACTTTTTTTTTAATTTAAACATGCATTTTATGAATCTCTGTAATTAAAATCTCAATATCTCTAATATGCAAAACTTTTAGGAAACTTATCCAAGCTGTAGGCTACTCGGTATTGGTCACTCATATCCAACATGAAGGATCAGCAAATGAAACGGTGACCACAGATATCATTAACTTAAGTGAATGAAAAGCAATAATCAGCAATATGCATTCACACAAATAATTTTATTTGAATGTTTAATTGATATAATATTAGTCATCATACGTAATGTAAGCAACCAATGAATCATTTTTTTTTAACCGGTTCATTGAATCAAATTGTCTGAAAGAGCCAGTTTGCGGAAATGAATAGGACTAGGCATCACTATCTTAAAGGGACAGCAGTCTAATAAACCTGCTCCTGCTGTCTGTATCATTAATGTTAATAACATGACAAAAGACAGAGAGAAAATCACTCACTGCTCTTAACGGAATTACTTTTGGATCTTCAATAAGAATCAATTCATATTTGATTCATACTATGAATACTATTTTAGATACACACCAGATTATTACATTTCTTTAATGTTTTTCTCACTTTATTATTGAATGTTTTTCTTTACTTTATTATTTTTTTGAGGAAGCTTGAGAACTTTTTAGCCCAGTATTAGTTTTTTCTGTGATTACTGAAATTTATATCAAGAATTGCAAAATTTAACAACCTTATTTCAACCTTACATATCAATATTGTGAGCAAATTACCCATATTATGATATAAAATTTCACAAAACATCACCGTCCCCTGCTTTTACTGTAGCATTGTTCTTAATAATGTACTTAAAATGATACTCGAGGCACTTTCCATAAAGGTATCTATATTTATATTTAAGGACACTTTTTTACAACAAAACAAATTTTTTGGTGCTGTTGATGACATTTGTGGAAAAACCCTTTATCATCCTCCTGAAGCTTCTTAATGCTAATATAATGCTTTGTTAGTGTTTTATATATATATATATATATATATATATATATATATATAAAACAAATAAATGATGTGGATAGCATATTTTATTGTTAATTCACATAAATGATGGATTTAGCTAATGTACTGTAATTCTGTGTGCAGTTTTGACAGATGATGTGGAGATCTCTGAACAAGAAATAGGTAAGTATTACAAATGATACAGCAAGTGTAAAATATTTTTTGTTGTGCAACAATAAATGTTCAGTAGAAAGGGGATTTGTTGTTTTGCTAAAACCCGCACATTTGTAGAAATATAGTGTAAATACTTTATTACTGTACTTGAGAACAGTTTTTGTATTTTAATAGCATAAATAATTTGTTGACTTTTACTTCATTTTAATGAGAAAATTGATACTCTGATACATTTCTCTGGACCCTGTAATTGCACCTGCAATTGCTGGTGTAAGGTCCACCCATTTGGCCCAACGAAGGTATCCAATGGTGGCTGAAGGTTTCCTGTGTGTTCGTTCTTTCCGGTGTAGTTTAATTTCAAAATTCTAATCTGACTCCACTTTATTGTTATTACAAACTCGTCAGTCTTGGTCATTAGACAGAGGAAATTGACAAATATTCTAGAAGGCCAGTGCCAACTTTGCTCATTCTAGAACATATTATTTAGTCCCCATAGATCTTAATTAAGATCTACGAAATCTTAATTACACGCTTAATTAAGGTAAGGCTGTATCTAACCAGAGGTCGTGAGACTCACGACCATTATCATAGAACCAAGTTGACCAACTTAACTTCCGTTACTAACCTGAGTATAAATGTTATGGACTTAACGTAATCTAGTCAGGTCAAGTCACCTTTATTTATATAGTGCTTTTAACAACACATATTGTGTCAAAGTACTTAACAGTATCAAATTGGAGGATAGAATGTCAGTAATGTATAATAATAAGATTAAACATTCAATTTTCAGTTAAAGGCATTTCATTATTGAATTCAGAGATGTCATTGTCTAGCTCAGTTTAGTTTAAATAGTATCTGTGCAATCAAATTGAAGATAATCGCTAGAAATTAAGTGTCCCCAATTTTAAATGTATAAATGTATTATGTTTCTATTTTTATATTGTTGCAATTTCTAACAATAATAGTATTATATAGTTCGGTATTTTATTATATTTTTAGTTATTTGTTTTATTTTAAGTTTTAATCCTGTAATCTACTAGAGTCAATAATCTCAAAGTCAGAATAAAATCTATTGTAACAATTTATTATCAGTAAAATGTATTATGCCAATTATATAGTCAGGAAATGGATGAAAAAGAACAACATATAGGTGAGAGAAGAGTTTTCCCGCATTATAGTGAGATGTGGAAACAGATGTGTTAATATACTGTTTGTATTCTCAGATGCAAGTGTATGAGGTTCTACAAGTGTTACACTAGTGTCATCTCTCTTAGCCAAACCTTTTGAGTTACACCATAAAGTTAATTAACAAATTAAGTTGACAAAATAAAAACACATACCATATCTGTCTACCTGTTCTTCTGTATTTTATTAGGCAGCAGCTGTTTGCACTAAGTGTAAATAGCGACAGAGGCTATTTACACTAAGTGCAAATGGCATATTTTCTCAGCAATAGATGCTATTTAGTAATAGATGCTATTTATAAGTGCAAATAGCGATGCTATTTATGCTATTTTAGATGCTATTTATAAGTGCAAATAGCTGTAGATTCTATTTACACTGTTAAAATAGCAGGATTTTCTGCTATTTATACTACTTATTGCAAATAGTGGCAATTATCTGCACCTCAGTATTGTAGTACATTATAAAACAGTATGCAGTAACTTGAGTGTAAATTTTAATTTTAATTCAAATTATTAAATGGATGCCACCTTATACTGAGACAATAAAGCCCTCCCTACACCTACCCTAACCCTACCCGATACTTCATTTTCAACTTTTTGATTATTTCCTTCATTTTTATTGAAGATAAATGCTTTTCTGATGTGATTTGAAATTTGAAAAGGGAGAACAAAAGTTCGCCAAAAGGCGGATTAGAAACCTGGGTGGATCACGTCAAAATGAGTAAAACACGTTTTACCATCTGCGCCACTGAGCTGACAACATTTGTCAGTCTTTTGTAATTTTGACCAGCCCAATCACACGTTGGTGGGTGGAGTTAGTGTAAATAGCTTCTGCCAACAAGGTGGACTATTTGCACTTAGTGTAAATAGACACTCCAATTTTATTACATATTTTTTATACAGCATTGCATCTTCACACAGAATATAGACAAAGGCTCTTCACTTGACAGCATATTCCTGTAAATCTTTAAGAAACTCCCAACCAATTCTCAAAATGTTGCACTTTTTCTGTTGCTTTTATTTAATTAATTATTTTTGTTGTGTTGTTTTTGATGCCGCAAACTAAAATGGAGACAATAATATGAGTTTTTGTTTGAAACTGATAAAAATCATTTGTGATCTTTGTGTAGTAATTTCAATCATTATTTCACATGCAAATACACTAAATCTAACATCAACTTTGTATTTCTCTCTTTTTATGTACTGATGTCACAAAAGAAGAAAAGTACATTGTTGTTGGAGACACACCCATTAGCCAAATGATTGGAGGGCCACGTGGTGCTGATGGGAGAGTCACAGACAGACAGGGCAAGAGACTTGTAGTCCGTAACACCAGTACTGAAGATACTGGAGTTTGTACACATGGTGAGTAGTTGTTTTTTAATTTAATATTTTAATGTAACAATGGTTTCTTCATTTGTACGCTAGTGTACACATGCGCTCTGAAAAGCTTTATCTTTATCCACTTCATTATTAACTGAAAATAAATGCCTTTCCAATCTGATATGTGATGGTACAATGCATTTATTTTCAGTTAATTATGAAGTGTTTATCAGGTAGGGTTAGGGGTAGGTGTACGGAGGGCTTTATTGTCCCAATAAAGCGTTATCCATTTAATAATTGTAATACATATAATTTACACTCAGTAATTTTTATAATTTTATAATGTGCTACAATATACCTCTTATTGAGGTATAAATATCTGCCACCTTGATAAAGAAAATACTGTTATTTTATTGTCAATAAAATTTATCATTATTTGCACTTAGTGTAACTACATCCTGAATTCCAGAAATGTTGGGACATTTTTTAAATTTGAATAAAATGAAAACTAAATAACTTTCAAATCACATGAGCCAATATTTTATTCACAATAGAACATAGATAACATAACGAATGTTTAAACTGAGAAATTTGACAATTTTATGCACAAAATGAGCTCATTTCAAATTTGATGCCTGCTACAGGTCTCAAAATAGTTGGGACAGGGGTTATTTTTACCATGGTGTAGCATCTCCTCTTCTTTTCAAAACAGTTTGAAGACGTCTGGGCATCGAGGTTATGAGTTTCTGGAGTTTTGGTGTTGGAATTTGGTCCCATTCTTTCCTGATATAGGTTTCCAGCTGCTGAAGAGTTCGTGGCCGTCTTTGATGTATTTTTCGTTTAATGATGCGCCAAATGTTCTCTATAGGTGAAATATCTGGGCTGCTGGCAGGCCAATTCAGCACCCGGACTCTTCTACTGTGAAGCCATGGTGTTGTAATAGCTGCAGTATGTGGTTTTGCATTGTCCTGCTGAAAAAAACGTAGTCTGGAGGGGAGCATATGTTACTCTAAAACCTTTATATACCTTTCAGCATTCATAGTGCCTTCCAAAACATGCAAGCTGCCCATACTGTATGCACTTATGCACCCCCATCAGAGATGCTGGCTTTTGAACTGAACGCTGATAACACGCTGGAAGGTCTCCATCCTCTTTAGCCCGGAGGACACGGTGTCCGTGATTTCCAACAAAAATATCTAATTTGGACTCGTCTGACCATAGAACACTTTTCCACTTTGAAACAGTCCATTTTAAATGAGCCTTGGCCCACAGGATACAATGGCGCTTCTGGACCATGTTCACATATGGCTTCCTTTTTGCATAATAGAGTTTAGTTGGCATCTGCAGATGACATGGCGGATTGTGTTTACCGACAGTGGTTTCTGGAAGTATTCCTGGGCCCATTTAGTAATGTCAATGACAGAATCATGCCGATGAGTGATGCAGTGTTGTCTGAGGGCTCGGAGACCACGGGCATCCAATAAAGGTCTTCGGCCTTGTCCCTTACGCACAGAGATTTCTCCAGTTTCTCAGAATCTTTTGATGATGTTATGCACTGTAGATGATGAGATTTGCAAAAGCTTCTCTCTTTTGAATTTATGTGATTGTCTCTGTGTTTCTTTTCAGAATCAACAGGAAAAGGAGTGACTGAAGAAACATCTGTTATTAGTGAATAAGCAGAAAAAGACCTCAGTTTGATGAGAAAAGACATCCAATTGTTGCAGTCTCTGTTATTATATTGTTGTTGTTGTTGTTGTTACGTCTCTTTAATTTAATTTTCTACTGTGAAACAGCGGCCAGGGTCGGTGTTGCCACCTTGTGCAACAACTGATTCATGCAAAACCAAGTAAATGCACGTGTATACCTGCACGTATAAACTAATACACAAATAACAATTTAAAACACACTACAATCTGATGAGCTGCTGGGTTAATGAATGTTAATCGCATTGTCTGTGTTTGCGCATTATTTTTGCCTACTACCGAAGAAACCAGAGGTGGTTTCTACTTTCTCTTAAAGTCTGAATAATTCCAAATGAACTCCACATTATCATTTACATATAGCAGATCAATTCTACATAGTAAGACTTTTTTTGCTCTCCGTCTCTTTGCATGCATGAGAGAAACACTGAGCTCTCTCAGCTGAGCAACAGAGTCGAACGCCTTCACACTACAGTTCATGGTGCTTCAAATGTGCTGCACATCCATTGAGATTAAAATAGCGTGCCTAAAAGACAGAGAGTGTGCAGTTTTCAAAATGAATGTGGTCAAGTAATGAAATATCTGTGTTAAACTTATACTTAGCATCTAACTCAAATGCTGGCAAGTAATAACTAACAATTTCTCTGCTGAAAAAAAGAAAAAACAGAAAACAGCTTGGTTATAGCTGGATTTTGACTACTTCTATAGCTGGTGAGGCTGGGAGACCAGCTGACCAACCAGCTAAAACCAGCTTGGCCAGGAGACCAGCTAAAGCTTACAGTAGGCTGATTTTAGCTCTTCAGTGGGGTTAGCCAAGTAAATTTAGTTGCATATGTGAGTACTCTCATTGTAGAGGGTTGCTGTATCTCCTGAAAAGCTTCTTTGCTTTCAGATGAACACTGTTATATATATAGTTGCTGTTACTCTTTTAACATAAACTGAATCTCATAACTTTAACTTTGATGTTTTGATTGTGTGTGCGTGTTCCCACAGAAGTATCTCTCAAACCATGTATGTGCTATAACACTTGTTAACTTATTTAACATTGTTATGTCAAATTATAAATGTGACTTGAATTTGCAGTTAAAAGTAGAGTCTCTTGTGTGCTGTTGTTAACACTAATGTTGTAATTCATATTTATGACAAGAAATACATTTTGGTTTAGAAGCTACTATTTGTTTGAAGAGGTTTAGGTGGGTGCCATTTTCTTTTGATCTTGTTTTCTCCTGTTTTAGTTTGAGAGTTTCTTTTAATTCTGTAGTTAGTTTTTCTATGATCTGTTTTGAGGGGTTATGTTTGTTGTTTTGGCCATTGCTACAATTGCATATATAGGTTAATGTAAATTATTCTTATTTTTTGTGTATTCCGCATCTGTCTGAAACTGCTTTTCTGTTATTACTGAGTAACATCATTACGGTAGCTCTACATTTTAAACGTAAGAGACATTCAACAAAAAAAGATGGAACCAAAGATTTAAGCCAGTTTTGCTTGTGGATGAGCAATTTTGCACATAAAATTAAGAGATTAATAACATATGAAACGATTATGGTTTTTCGTAATAAAAAAAATCTTTAAGGATTAAACTTTGGGTATTATTAGTAGAGTTAAAATTAGGCTATATAAAAAAGTATTGGTTATACTACACTCACAAGTGCAGCTGTTTCTTCTGCAAGTCCAAAAATGAGCAAATTTCATCGACATCAGTATATTTATCGAAGCTGTCGCTCACATCTTTTAAGTTTTTGCGCTTGTTTTAACGCCATAAATCACATGATAACGTCAGCATGGCGGATCGCATTCATACTCACCGAGATTTGGCTGTAGAGTACCTACTCTTTTAGCGCTCGTTAAGTAAGTACTTATTGAAATTAAGTACCTACTCATTGAGTAGGCGGTTTCGGACGCAGCCACTGTCTTTGCCTTGGTGTGACTTCTCAAGTTTTGCAGAAAATCCAAAGGCAGCGTACAGTAACTTCAAAATAGGGGTAAAAATCAAGTTTGAGCTCACAGTTTTTTAATGTAGATAATTTTCATAACTAAATCATCTAATGGCCAAATTTCCAGTGTCCTACCTATAATTAATTTGACTGGACAAATAAAAAACTTTAAAGTCATTTTTCTCAGTTTCACACTGTAGCGAGTAAAGGTCTTTTGCATTTGTAGGGCAGTATGCCACCCCCTTGAACGTGAATCTTAAGAATGGTCTGTGATGGGGGGCCACCTGGATTTGAGAGTAAGCATCTTTCAGATCCACTGATAAAAACTAGTCCCTTGGGCAAACTTGTGCAAGGATCTGCTTAAAAGTCAGCATCCTTAAAAGCAGAATGATCTGGGCAGACTCATCCATCGTCCAGTGGAGTTTGGCCTAGAGACATGGAGGGCCATCATCGTATTGAAATGAATCGTATGGCTGTATAAATGCCATACTGTAGGTTTGTGCAGCTGCACAAAATTTAACAAATCCGTTCAGAGGCTTCAGTATTCAGAGAAAAATGGAGCTTCCCCTGAGCGTGGTTCCATGCAATGTGAGAGATTATTTTGAAAGGAAACTATGGTTTGACCAAACAGTTGTCACTATACCATTCATTTCCCTAACGATGCATCATATTATAGTTAAGCAGCAATCTATGTCATTGTGCGGAAAAAGAAATAGAGAAGTAGATACGACTAGTGGTGGTACTGATTCTGTTCCTCCTCTGACTGTAGAGGAAGAGAAAGTTTTGGCCATCCTGGGGCCTGAGGCATTGGAAGGGAAGACCTTTACAGTTAGAGCTTTTGAAGAACATGCCGACATTCCCCACTCCTCAAGAAATTATGCAGGTCAATCAACAGTTCCACAACATTGCCAGCATCCCTAGAGTGATTGACATTATTGATGGCAATCCCAGTGTCAAGCCCTGTGCTAAATGACCCCTTATACATCTGCAGGACGGAATATCCAGTCATTAATATACAAGTGTGTGATGGGATCTTCACTGATATGGTGGCAAAATGGCCTTGAAGCACAAGAGACCGATTGTTGTGTTATAATTAGAACAGGGTTTTTTATATCTATAATCATGGGTAAATCATGGGTATTGTTAACATATTCTACTGTCTGTAATGTTTTTTATACACAAAAACCTTAAACTTCAGTTGAACAAATGAAAAATTCCAGTAATGCATTATACCTTTTAGTTCATGCTGAGAATTACCCTAAATGGGCAAGTTAACCGGCTGGTTGACTTGTGTATCCGCTTAGTGAATGGGTCATCTGGAAAAAAAAAAAGAAAAAAAAAAAAGACACCTAAAAAAAAAACCCTGAAAAGTTGCTCGCTGTGATGTCAGGAACACAATTTTAACAATAAATTAGTTTTGGAAAATGTATTTCTTAGTGTGACTGTTAAAGGGTTAACTAGCAATAGCAAACATTTATGTACTAAAATGCTTAGCAAAGAGATTGTCACTGAATCAGCAACTCCACATTTACTGCCTTTAAATAAAGCAGCAGAATATCAGTGTTTGTGGCTCATCATTGACTGAAGCACAGGCTCTACTCTCCAGCACAACGGTGACCCACAAAACTACATTAACAGATCTCTCTTGTGCAAAAACACATTAATACAGTTCAGATTAATATTTACTCTGCTTATCAGTTCATGACTTGACATAACTTTTCTCTATGGACCTTCACCAATATTTCATTTAAAATAACTTGTTTGGTTTAGTAAATCTGTTATGTTTTACAGCATATTGCTGTTTTTTCCTTGAATTAACGGTAATCTACCAAGTATGTATCGCTGCAACCCGGAGACCCTCCAAGTGGGAGGGACTTGCGCCGCAAGAACTCCAAGTGGGAGGGACTTACGCCACAAGACCTCCAAGTGGGAGGGACTTGCGCCACAAGACCTCCAAGTGGGAGGGACTAGACCTCCAAGAGGGAGGGTAGGTTTAGGGTTGGGTTTGGTGTAGGCAATAGGTGCGTTCGACTTCATGCAGCACTTAGCAGACCGATCGGCGGCTGACTTGAAGCAGTGCATGCCGGTTAGAAATTTAGTCCGACTTGAACCGGCGCCGACGCCACGTCACTGTCACGTGTGGCATCAAAGTACCGCGATAGCGTTTCGAGAGCAGTCGGCTGATTTTTTGTAATATGAGGAAGTAAACTACATTAAGAGAGAAAAACACAGTGAGTATCACGATTTATCAATCATCTTTGATAGACAAAATCAGTCCAGACTGGTTTAAAGTGAAGTACAACAATAAGCAGTATCAGATATTTTGAAAGTAGTTTAAATGGCATTAGGAGATAAAACACAGAGTCTGTAAATCGTCTGATTCCAGCTTTACTTTCATTTTAACAAGTGCTTGTCTGAGTTTGTTCTGCAGTTTGTGAATAATGTGATTCTGTGTAAATAATGTCAGGATGAAACTGTTGTTCATGTGTGCAGGTCATTACTGAGGACTGACTGTTGAGACAGAGCTGGATTTGAGGAAATTATTACTGAGATGATTCATAACTCTCTCTGTGGATCAACATCTGTATCTGCTTTTAGATGAAACCATGGCCTCCAGAATGAATCTCTCTGAAGAACATCACACACAGATAAAGACAGTCAAGAGGTGAGAGAACTGAAATGATTCACATTTTTAATGTTCAGAAACAATAAATGCGTACTACAATAGCATTTTCATTTATAGTCAGATTCAGGGGGGTGGATCAGATTTACCTGAACACATCGATGTGTCTGTGAGGAAAAATCTTTCAGATCTCTGCAGAGAGGAAGACTCTTCTGTTGAGCGCAGGTGAGATATTATGAGTGTCATATATACTGCAGGTATGGTGTATTATTGTCAGCAGGTGTCTCTGTTGCTGCTGGATGCTTCTGTGTCAGTCTGTATCTATATGTGTGTATCGCTCTATTTTATTCTATAATGCATGACTGAAAAGGGCACATGGGGCAGATTCCTTTTATTTATAGAAAAATAATACTTTACTATTTAACTCTCAAGTCACAACAGACTCCTCACTGAAAAAAAAATAAAATAAATGTTGGATTAACATAAAAAATATGTATATCGGGTGCACATATTTTTGTTATGTTCTCTCAACATAATTTATCTCCGTTTTTGTTACCTGACTTACGTTTGTCAAATAAACATGATTTTTTAAATGTTGTTTTCTCCTTTTTATGTCACGGTACCTCATGTTGATTTAACATGATTTTTGTTTAAATGAAAGCTTTATCCACTATATGCAGTGCTGATTCAATAAATTAAACAAAACTATGATAAAATCTATGATAAAACCACATAAAAATTAATAACAGATCAGAAAAGCGTTGGTCAACTATAAGCTGCTTTTTTAAATAAATAAAAGCGTTTTAGCAACCTTAATATTGTACATTATTAAAAGCAGTAAGGCAAGAAGCAAAAACATTTCCTGGATAAAAATACTGTATGTTTTTTTCTACAGTACACAACAATCCATACCGATTACAAATATACAGAGACGCATGATTTAATAATATTTCACCCCCCCCCCCCCCCAAAAAAAAATAAAATAAACTTACTTAACGTAATACATTGTTACACAATCAGAACAATGACAGCATAACTCAAATAAAATAAAAATAAATTTCTACATTTTTAAAGAAAGATTTTCTTTGAAAGGGTGCTGATTTTATACTCCTCAGATGAATACTTCAAGGGATAGTTCACCCAAAAATGAAAATGCTGGTATCATTACTCACCCTCAAGTTGATCCAAACCTGTATAAATGTCTTTGTTCTGCTGAACACAAAGGAAGATATGAGGCCAAACAGTTTAATAATAATTTAATAATATCTGTATCCTGAGAAATATAATCTTGAATATAATGAGAACCAGTTATGGTCAACAAAGACTGATTACAGACAACAGACCTTGACAACGGCTGACAATGATAATGTCCGGTTCAGTTTCTCATACTGAAGCAAAATTTAATCTAGTCGACATACAAAGAAAAAGATTAAACACATTTTGAAAAACGTTAATATACATGATAATTTTCAGACACGGCTAAAGCTAGTGTTAACATTAGCTAAATTTAGCATTAGCACAAATGTTGCTTTTAAAACAGTGTTGTTTGATATGACAAGTACATAAAACCTAAATGAAAATGTGCACATTCAAATGCTGAATGGCTCTAAACTGAATTTTAGTTTCATGTTTTAATTACCTCCGTGTAGAGCTCAGATCCCATCCACAGCGAGAGACAAAACGGTGATGGACACGAATCAGTTTCCTTCACAAAGGGTTTCTGAAGAACTCATAACTACTTTATTTAGCTTCAACATGACTAATTCTATACGATTTAACATCCTTACAGAATAAATACATGATACATGATTCAAATATGTATATATTAAAATATTATATGAAATATGAAATGCATGTTTAAAAATTCAACAACCTCCCCACTGCCATTTTTCAGCACTCAAGTGAAAGAGTTGAACATTAAAGGGAGGTTGAAACATTAAAGATGTTTCTGTCAGAGCAGTGTGAGATTTTCAGAAACAGTGTTTACTGCTGTTGTGTTTCAGTCTGTGTGAGAATGAATCTCCTGAACCCAGCTGTGTGTCCATGAAGAGTGACGCGTCAATGAGTGAACCAATTACATTCAGCTCTGGAGAATCATCTGCTGATCTGAGGTGTTGTTTAGTTTACAGCTTCAGAACTATATATATGATATTCATTCACTTACTGATCTGTATTAAATACATTAATACATATTTACAAAAAT